>JAECUM010047344.1:0-42613 GCA_016617855.1 Megalonaias nervosa
CACCCATGTGTACACACCTGCAAGATGCTTACGCTCCTCTTCTGAGACTCGTATTCTCATTATTCCCACTATGAAGATGAAATCATATGGATAACGCTCTTTTGCATACCAGGGCCCAGCAACGTGGAACGAATTGCCCACTGCACTTAGACACAAAGACACAGTGATCTCATTCAAGAGCGCTCTTAAAACTCACCTATTTCAACTGCAAGAACAGACTTAAAGACCTAATAATGTATCCTTGCCTTAAATATTTACATCATATTTTCTGTTTCTACTTTCGTGGTGTTTGTTTTTAATTTTGTAATCATAACATTATATATGTTTTTTAAGTGTTGTCAAATGTTGTAAAGCGCTTAGAGCTTCTAAAGATTAGGCGCTATACAAAGTCCTCATTATTATTATAATGAACTTGACTACCAAAATAGGCTCATTATGTATTCAGACTATCATGTACTATGAACTCTGACCATTATGTACTCAGCCTATCAGTCCACGATTTATTTAACAGTAATATGGATGTAATGTCCATTGTCAACAGTAGTTAGTTTTTAATAAACATCTTTCACATGATGTTTTATGACCTCCATTCGAATTAATACATGGTGTATTCGACCTTGGTTTATGAATGAGATCACCACAATATATAGTTTACATGTACTTTACTATAGTGCTAGCCAGTCATTGAATTATAGAATTTAAAACATAAACGTCAAAAACCCAAACAACCTAAATAAAACCACATTATAAATTAAATAGATGATACGGGTATCCATAACAACATACCATTAGTCATGGGAAATGGTTGCTGGCCAATCAGATATCGAAACATGTGCTTGTAAGTGTGCAACAGTTTGTCAGTTCAGCTGATATCAACACCAGCTATTTGATGACTTGATGCCAACATTTCACCTTGAGCTACAATACAACACTGGAACTAACCTGGCAAAGGCAATGGAGCATATCAAAACCAACAGTCACTCAATGTACTGCTGCTTACATGGTGATTATTAGAACATTTTAGAACAACAATTAAGATTGAATTTAATCTGAGCAAATGTGTCTACATCACCATGTTGAGATGAACTTTAAATTAGGATTTCCTAGTGCAGTAAAATAGAATAAACAAAAAGACATAGAGAAATATGCTGAAAATATGAGAAAATGTTTAATTGAATTCTCACACCCCATTCGTACACCCAGGCTGGTCTCAATGAAAGGATTTGAACATGCACTCTTTTGGTCATGAGTCTAGCATGCTAACCACTGAGCCACCTTGGCTCCCACAAGCTGCTTTGCAGTTACAGCTTTGGAACACTCAACACTGTGGTCAGCAGCCACTGATGCATTGATGTGATCATTTAATTTTGAGGCAGCATCTATCTATATATAAAAAGAAGGTAACCATTTTCCTCACTTTTTGATTTTAGAACAATCTATAGTCAAGTCCTCTAACAAACAACTTGCAAAGTTCTATAGTAAAAGTCATAATGGCCAGTATGCATATTTACTCATCATAAATATAAATTGTTGTTCTAAAATTTAATACTGATTTTGTTTAACCAAAGTCTATTAAATCCTTTTTATTGAATGCTCTGCACCTTAACTGTCATCAAGAAACTTCAGACAAAAATTACTGAACACTATTTAATTTTTACAATGGTGGCCAGGTAGTAACTGGGTCAAGAAAAGAGTATGTTCAATCTAATCATCACAATATTGGGAAGTATGAATTTGTTAATCAACATGCATCACTTTCATTATGACATAACAGAACACGATATTGAATCTGGATTGTACCAGTTTACACCTATAGGTTGATCTCATCCAAATATGTCAATGTACTTTAACACTGATTTTGCTGTAGGTACTTCTCCAGGCATGTAAATAATGACCTTACAAAGGAATATTGATGTATGATGATCCAAATAAAGTGAATAATTGCCATTTAAAGGTATGCAGAATTAAATTTAAAAATACCACCCATTACTGAAATAAACTGATGCTGAACACATACATGACCTGTAAGTCCTACAATGTAACTTGCAAGACCTATCACGTTATATATGTTTTGGTACTATCTTACTGCCCAAATAATGGCCTTGTATAGAATGTTCCAATGCTGACTGACATCAGATTGAGTGTCCAAATTTTCAAGAATATCTCACACACTCAGCAGCACATATTGAAGCTTTTCCAAAAATTAAAGTCTTGTTGATTTAGGTGGACTTTACCTACTCTATCTTTTTTTGAATAAATTCAAATTCTCACACAAGCAAATGAACATGTTTTCAAGTTCTGTTGGCCCACATTTCAGTTGGCTGGAATGTGATGGAAGTCAGGAATGCTGAAATTGGCTGAAAGGATGATATATATCTTGAATGACATGAAGCTATCTAAACACTTTCTTCAATATTAGTATGTTTTTATTCGATTTGTTAAAGAACATACTTCAACTTAATCTGATTTTGGCATAAACGGCTTCCATCGCATTCCAACCAGATGAAGGGAGCATGAAAATGTGTCCATTTGCAAATGTCAGATTTTGATTCCATAAAGACAGCAAAGTACAATCAATTTGATTTAAATTTGTGGAAGAGTGTCAATACGGGCTGCCAAGTGCATTAGATATTCCTGAAAATGTTACCTCTCAGTCTCCTGTCAGTCAACTTGGGAACATGCTACACAAGGTCGTTATTTAGGTAGTAAGACATAGCACCAAAACAAACAAAAACTACCACGTGATACGTTTTACGTTGTAGGACTGATGACCAATATGACTTTTACTATAGAAACCGACAGTTATTTATTGCTTAATAACAACAAATGTTATGCAGCCATACAAGATCACAGGTCAGGATCACAGCAACAAAAAAATACAAACCTGACAGTCGTGATTTGTACATTAAATCTGTTATGGACCAAATCTGTAACTTGTGTAAGGAACCCAATATGAAGGAGTGGCATCACTAGGGGGATGCGGACCGCACCAGGTGACACCTTCAGGGGAGGTGACACCAAAATGTCTATAAAATTTTTGAATTTTTGTGCAGGAAGGACGTCCATGAGTTACCGCACATGACTGTCTATAAAATTTTGAATTTTTGTGCAGGAAGGAGGTCCATGGGGGATGATACCATGAGTTACCGCACTGAGTTACGCCAACCCTAGTGACGCCACTGACTTGGAGTACGACTTTCAGAAATATTTGTTCACTGTAAACCATCATCATGATTGAATATCAATGTGCTATTCATATGGTCCTATGTATATTAAGCGCTAATTACCGTCTCACAGCTGCACTTAAGATATTTCGGGTAATATTTCTCAAGTTCACTCCAAGCAGTCGACATGCCATCTTATATAAATACCGCACTTAGTTCTACTAAACTTTTGCGATATTAATGTAAGAATTGCTTTCTATTTTAAGACAAATGACTGCCAATTTCATGAATTTTCATACCATTTTTCGTTATAAATTAGGTTAAGTTTGTTTCAGAAAGTACAGATTAATCTTTTGGTTTTTGTAATCGTCGTAAAAGTTGCAATCGTTACCTTGACCTTTGACAACATGGCGCCGAATTCGTTTCACATTTCCTAAATCTTATGTGTGGCGTATATGCATAAAGCCAGCGATCCCAATGATGAATAATAATTATGCTTTATAGATGGGTTATATTTCATTGATCAATGGTGTTATTAAAAGGAGATTTTCATTATCTGTCATAAAATTCGAGATGGTGCGAATTCTAAATGTCGGAGAAAAGAACGATGCAGCAAAATCCATTGCCGAGATAATGTCAGGAGGAAGATACCGTAAGGTAGTTGACTTGAATATGATTAATTGTAGAGCTGGGTATCGTCAGCCATATTATAACACGATAGTACTGAATACATAAACAGACTGAATATACCCACGTAAATTCATCAAGGGGCGTAATAAGGTTTTTTTTTTTTTTTTTTTTTTTAAGGGTAGTATTCGCTACCGTCCCGGGACGTTTGTGTGTTCCTCATGGGGCCTGCCCCCGAGTCCATCGAAACACCCGAAACCAACCCAAAACTTTGAAACACCCCAAACCCTCGAATCACCCCAAACGCCTCTCGTTACATATATAAAGGAATGTAACAAAAAATAATTTGTATTTATATAATTTACTAGAATTACGGTAAACCAGCAATCAAAATATTGCTTGGTCTACAGTGTAATTATAGTGTCAGTCACGAATATAATAGTTATTCCTTTTTCATGTTTTTACCATTGTATTCAGCCAGTAATTTTTAAGACAATAATAGCCCGAATTATCAGTCTACATACATGACTGATGTTAATATGCTGTTTGTGTAACTTGAAATCTTTGGCAGCATTGTTAATGATATATTATACTTTGAAGAAATTCAGTGTCATCTGTTAATTATTTGAAACCAACTTATGAGATAATAATTTTCTCCATGTATTTGCTTACTCAGTGCATTATGTCCTCTCATTGTTTGTTCCGACTGTCCATTTATCTTTTTATGTATACTCATTTATTATTGGTATTTCATATTTTTGACACATTACTAAAATTGTGGCTAACATGCTCCATACAGACATTTATTCCAACTGACAATTATCAGTTCCTTCTACCCAGAACATCCTGTACTTTAAGTCTTTAGGAATCAGGAGAATCTGCTGTTAAGACAAAACTTTTTATCAGAGGTGAGAACTAACTCAACATCTGAAAACAATGGGCCACAACAAAGATATACTATATTGATGAAATTGAAAATTGAATTAATTAGATCTTTAATGGCAGTCAAAGTTAATTCAGAAGAAAATCATTTGTCTTTAAAATCTTAATGTACATAGTGATAATTAAATCAATACCTTATGAAAAATGCGTTATGAAAACAAAAAAAAGCCCAGTTGATTAGATAATATGAAAGTAATTTTGCATAGAACTCCTTTCCCTCTCTCCACAATAAAAAATCTTTATCTGGACCAACCCTGTTGAGAAAACAATGTACTAGTAGTAGTTTTTCTCAAAATTGTTCTCACTCATAATTGCTTATCACAACTAAAAGATGTTTTCTCAGAAAGATTGATAAATTTTTCAGAAGCTAGTCCAGAACTTTCAGAAGGCCACCAAAAGGCTTGACAAATTTTATTTTCCTAAAATGAAATAGTATACATGTAACATTCATTGCTCTCTATGAAGATTAATTTTCTGGTTCAATTTATGGTCACTTCACTGTATGTGTGATTTTTCAGACTTGCATAGCAAGTATATTGACATAAATTCTTAGCTACGTAATGAGACTGTAACAGCAGACTTTATAACTTGTTTATGAAAAGTCATGCTGTTCATGAGCTGAATGGTGGAAGGTTTTTCAAATGTTTTTTTTATATCACTGACATTAGGAGAAAAATCCCTCTCCTCAGTTCAGTAATAATTTAAGATAAAGCATAAAAGATCATTTTTCACTCTAGTGATCCTAGACCAGAATTACTTTTGTTGTTTTCTGTCCAGCTGTTGCTACTCTTCCTAAAGCATATACATACACATGCAATACATAGAGGATTGCTATTAAACTTTAAACACTCATTCATCCCAAGGTCTCGTCAACCTACACGAAAATGCCAATGCTCAGACATCCAGAATGACCACCATGGCAGCCATATTGTAAAGCTTATTCCTACTTCTCCTGAACAGAAAGTCATATTGACATGAGGATTGTACCAGAAGACTTCATATAATATTTATATGGTTCTAAACGAAAGTGATGCCAATTTGACCACCAATATGGCTGTCATGACCCGTCTTCAGAATCTTGACATCTTATCATTGCTTCTCCTGAATGGATCATCATTTCAACATGGACTTTTCACCAAAAGACTTCTTAAGAAATCTAGTTGGTATTAAATGAAAATAGTTTAGCTGTTATATCCTATATGGCCATCATCATGGCCATTTTGAAAATGTTACTGCTACTCATCCAGATTGAATGCTCATATCAACATGGGGAGTTTAAATGATAGATCATGAAAGCATGAGAGTTATGTACTCAATCACATTGAAAATTGTCTTGACCCTCAAAATATGTAAACAAACCATCTTTTGTTTTAAAAAATGGAAAAAAAATTCATATATTCATTGTGGGTTTTATATTGAGCAAATGTATTTTCCTAGCATGTAATTTTATGCTGGTTCTGTACTACAGTTATCTTTTCTTTTATTTTTAGCGAGAAGGATTTTCAAGGTTTAACAAGATCTATGAATTTGAGTACAACATTCTCAACAACAATTGCACAATGACTATGACATCAGTTTCAGGACACCTGCTCAACCTTGAATTTGTTGGACAGTACAAGAAATGGTGAGTCTTGGTTACTAATCAACTATTGAATGCTTAGTTTCTTCTGTCAGTATTCGAAAAGAAAATTTTGGTTGAAGTAGGTGTCCAAGCAGCCTGTGGAATTTCCTGTATCTTTTTTAATGAGTAATGTGTTGTGATTAAACATTTTAAGCAACACTTCATTCATTGTGGCTATTAATGAATTGAACAGAGTTCTTCCTAATGCATTATCAAGGTCACACACTTACAATAAACTGTTAAGAGCCATGACTTGGAAACTACAGAAATCTCCAGTCCATATACATTTGTAGAGCTTGAAATGTGAATTTGTATATTTGTACAGTGTAATGTCACTAAACTTGTACTTTACTGTTTAAAACTTGAAACTTTTGTCATACAGTATATGCATCATGGACCTAGGAAAATCCATATTTACATGGTGGAAATCTTTCTAAACTGTTATCCATCATGGATGTACAGATTGGGCTTTTAGTGGACAGATTAAGTTTTGTTGCTTTTTATTGTATAGTCACAACATTACTATTATGTAATAGTGAATGTCCATTATGTTGCATTGAACTTACCAGTTAGGGGGCCCCAAGTGGCCGAGTGGTCTAAAGCGCTGATCGTTACGGATCACTGCCATCTCACCTCTGTCTGCGTGAGTTCGAGTCCAGGCTCGGCTAACGTGGGTACGTGAGAAAGCCTGCCAGTAGCTTCTCGTGGGTCGGTGGTTCTTCCCGGGGTTTTCCAGGGTTCTTCCTCCACCATTAATACTGGCCGCCATGTATAGCCTATCTTGTGCTGAAAAATGGCGTTAAACCCTATAACAATAACAACAACAACTTACCAGTTATATGAGCTACAGTAGATGTTACAGTATGATCTTTCTTAATCTGCGCACAATGGCTTTTAATATTCAAAGACTTGCCCACTCAAATGCAGTGATTTGCATTGTGAGAGATGAAGGATGAAATTCTGAGCAAAGAATCCCATGAGAAATTTGAGGCTTTTCAGTGGTTTGGTAATTTTAATAACCATGGCTGATAGAGTCGGCATTTTAATAACCAAAAGAAAGAGAAATTACATCTTAATATTTCCCATTTGTTTGGAGAAGAAAGGAGAGATTGAAACAATTTTAACATGATTGCATGGACTATTAATTTATAAAAATAAGAAATATGGGAAATGCTATGATCTGTTTTCATTCCCCTAGTCAATTTACTGGATAATTGAACTTGAGCATAGGGGATTTGTGCTTGCCTCAAAATATGACCCCCAAAAATATGGGATATTTTAACAAATTCATGTTATACATATTTTACAAATAAAGAACTTTTCTTCTTATCTTTATTGGGACTTTAAAATCGTATGCCAATAATTAAAGTTGCCAAAAAGATGTTTGTAAATAGTATGTGGAGATAGATATGTAGACGAGGAAATGAAGAAGGGTTTGAATGCAGATACAGGGGTCAAGCTACCAGGCGAAGTGGGCAACTAAGTCGTCTAAAATATGTAAACTTCACCTTCTTCTGTTAGGAAAGCAAAAACGACTTCGCCCTGTGATGGGAATGCATTTATTGTGCTGTGACAGTTTCCTTTTTGCAGGCAAAAGGTTATACAGTCCTACCCATTTATGTCGACATCCTCGGGCCCGAGGAAATATTGTCGACGTAGGCGGATGTTGAGATAAGTGTTTGGGGAGGGGGGTCTGAAAAAAAGATACAAGTTAAATTCGTCAGTAAGGGGTGACCTGTCGTCAGTGAGTAGCATTTACACTTTGAGAAACCAAACAATGCAAATTTTGATTACATGAAGACAAAACCAGTGTCAAATACACTTGTATATTGACAAATTACATTTTGGTTACCTTTGTGTAATAAAATCCACAATAAAATATTGCATCAGTCACATCCTGATATGAAAAACACTCACTACGATTTTCAATGTCAGCGTAAGCTCATGGTTGCATAGTTGTTATTTACACGCTTCAAGCATATGTACATAAATTGGCCTAGATTTTGGTCAGTCTGTTCCCATCTTATTGAGGCTACCAAGGGGATGGGGCTATTCACAGGGAAATGAAAACCTGTTGACAAGTTGGTTTAAACAGTACGTGTATTTAGTTACAGAAGTCATCGTGAAAAGTACATAAAAGCGAACAAGAGATATGCGGCTGATATGATTAACTCATTGACCCCTGCACTTTCCCTTCTTCATCTCCTGAGTGCCACGATAACATGGCGCACTTTACCTAGCTTGTTTCCCAAGCGCCGAGTCTGAGTGGCAGTATTAGTCTAGGCCTGTATCCCGCACGACGAGTTAAATCAGCACAAACGATTGGTTGATTTCAAGCCATTTCCTAATTATGCAGGTATTTTAACCAATAAAATTTTAGCTTACATAGATCGAGCGAACATTGTCGAACAAAAGGAAAAAAATTTGATTTCGATAGTGGCAAAAATAGTGGAAATATTTAGATTAGAAAATGATGAAAATTACGAGAATCAGCCACTGGGAGTAGAATTTTACTTGACAGACTCTGACGGAGTATTCACATGAGGTTAAGTTTGCAAGAAAGATGTCAAGAGGAGTTTCTGCATACATAAAATGGAATGAATTTCATGTGTTGATAGTGTTAATCTTTCAGTGTGAATTCATAATGGATTTTTATGGATTATTCATTGCAATAGAAACAAATTGGTAAGAAAATCATTTATTTTATCTTTATGCATCAGTTTTATTTCTGCATGTAGCATGAAATTTATACCATTATGTACGTAATTTTATTGAGAACTGCTGTGCCAAATTTTAGCTTAAATGAAGGAACATAAATAAGAAAATAACATTTATTGCAAGTAACACCCTCAGTAAAAATATGCAAGCCAAATACTCTCAGCAAGTCTCAGGGATACAGGCACTGGTAAGGCTGACACTGCTCTATGTGATCTCTCTGCACGTATGCTGTTGGGGAATGCCTAGCTATTTGGCTCAGGGGTTAATGAATTAATGAAGGCATAATATTGTATACATTGACACATGCTAATGAGGTATTAAAAGAAAATGATTCTTACAATACAATATTGTAACAATGTCAGCTCCAGTGGTATACATTTAAAATTTTTCACAGACATCTTTGCGAGATGCCCCACCCTCAACTTCCTTAACAGCCAGATATTTGGTTTTCAGAGACTGTAAATTTAATCTGCGTTTTACACTGCCGTTGGTAGCCATCGTAAACATAAATAAAGTTAAAAAGGAAATTTCACAGCACAATGAACTTGTTTTAATCACCGATCACTTTGGAAAATGCAAGAACCGATCAGATTTCATTGCTTTTATTTAAGTCGCCACGAGAGGCCAACTTTACAGGACCAAACAAAAGCCTGGTTTTTTTTTTTCCGACCGCAACATTAAAGCCAGGCGACAAGATCAACTAGTTGTTGAATAAAGTACAGGTCGGAACTGGCCGCTTGCCGACATAAATGATTAGGCAGGAAAATTAAAGCCTGGCGGCAAGATCAACTAATTGTTGAACAAAGAATGGGTCGGAACTGGCCACTTGCCGACATAAATGATTAGGCGGGAAAATTAAAGACTGGCGGCAAGATCAACTAATTGTTGAACAAAGTTTGGGTCGGAACTGGCAGCTGGTCGACATAAATGATTAGGCGGGTAAATTAAAGCCTGGCGGCAAGATCAACTAATTGTTGAACAAAGAATGGGTCGGAACTGGCAGCTTGTGGACATAAATGATTAGAAAACAAAGGATTTGTTTAAGCAGGGTCCAAGGGCTTCTGTCGACATGTATGTTTATTTTTATCTCGACGTCGACATAAGCCTGACAGTTTTGGTAGTAATAGTAGACCAAGGGACCGAGACTTTGTTTTTTTGTTGAAATAGGTGGCTTGTCGACATAAGTGATGTCGATATAAGTGGGTAGGACTGTACTTACAATTGCTACCAATGGCAGAAGAAACACAAATTTTCAATCTTTTGAAACCATAGATATCTACATACATGCCAACCATTACGCTTTTGGCGTAATCATTAGGCTTTTTTTTCTCACTAAATTACACCTTACGCCTAAACGTATATGGATTACGTGATTTCGGCATATCCCCCTTCCAAAAAAAAATAAAAATAATTTGTTTTCTCGTTTTTATTAACATCCCTTTAATTCCACAGACCATATTCTAGAAAAGACAGCTTCTATGTAACTACGATATAAGAGTATGCTTGTCCGTAGACTTGCATGAACTTTCCTAGCAGTATTATGTTCTATTTAGAGTGACTGTCCTATTTCCAAGAAACATGCTGGTTTCTACTTTCAAACTTTTGACCTTGGATTCTGTTTATAGCAGCTGTATGTCTTAGTGAGGAGGGAACAGACTGGTTTTCTCATTTTTGATCTTTACTTGCAGATTCTTTGTTTTAACTCATATTTGGTACAGAACCAGTCTGTAGGACATTTGGCACTAAAAGTCAGTTGGATCTGTTCAAGTCGATGTGTGTGCTAGAGCAAAAATGTTTTCAAATAACTTCACAGATGGATTAAATAAAGACGAAAAAACCGATTCAGAGATGAATACATAACACAGCGTTCCATTCTAGGGCAGGGTCATACCCATTGCAGGCTGTGTGGAAAGGATTTTAATATTATTCACGGTGGTGAATTTGATGTGGAGCAACACTTGAAAACTAAAGAAAGCTTGAATTATACTTACTCCAGTATTAAGATAACTTTTTTTTTACAACAAAACTCAATTGTGGACACGAATGTTATAAATGCAGAGGTGTTATTTACCGAGTTCTTAATAGAACATGCCCCTAGCAGTTGAAGACTACGTTGGGCCTTTGATCGAACTGATGTTTCCTGATTCCAAAATTGCAGAATACATGCATGTGCAAGAGCAAAATCATCTAATATTGTTCAGTGTTTAGCTGAAGATACTTCACTTAAAATCGCAGAAGCCATGAAAATTGGGTTGTTTAGTATTACCACAGACAGGAGTAATAATTATGATGACGGAAAGTTGTTTTCAGTCTGTGTAAGAGACTTTGACAACTGTTATGTGTAGGCTCGTATAAAAGTAACAAACGAAAAGAGCGAAGTCAACAAGCTTTGTAAATTTAACAAAATAATTTATTTCCCTGGAAAAAAAGGTAAAATATGAAATAGGACTTAACGGTTTGTGAATACAGTAGTCCCCCTCTTATAAGGCCACCCCTATTGCAATAGGAAAGTGGCCTTATAATGCGGATGGCTTTTCTAGAGGGGGATGACAAATGCGAATAGTAAATACATGTACATACATGTATATAGAAAGTCACAACTACATTTAATTCTAAAACATGTAATATTTTCATTTAAAAATCACATGCACATTGTGAAATCAATGTGAAACAAACTATTTCATCATTTTCAAAAGAATGTTTTGAATAACTATTGATATACATGTAGTTTTAAAACTGTCTTTATAATAATGTTATAGATCACATCATCTGTCACCAACAGACACTTAAATACAATACCAATGTTCCTAAGAATTCTTATGCTTGAAAAATTTATCCAGTGTCGGACTTGAAATCTGTGCAACCCTCCGTTACTTGCGGTAAAGTCGTCATATCCCATTTCAACTGACAAAATTGTTGCTTTTTCTTGGATCATTCAACCGGTGAGTGGAATGTTCTTAGCACGCGCAGTGCAAAACCATTCAAAAACCATTTAATTCAAATCAGGATACAAACATCTCCTGGCTCTAACAATCTTCCTTTCTCCGTCCATTCCACATTCCCATTTCTGCAGAATTGTTTCCCTATCTTTCACGATATTGTTTATCTGAGTCTTTCCAACATCAAATTTTTCTGCCAGGATCCTCGAACTCTCCCCCTTTTCGGTCAATTGAATTACTTTCACTTTCTCTTCTAAACTGAGAATTTTTCTTTTCCTCGATGACATGTTGATCTTTTTGCAATAATTTATTCCAATGTTGCCAACTACAAGACTGAATAAAAAATTTTCTACATTTAAACAAAATGCCATGTTTTTAAAGACGGCGATCTTCTCACGTGATTCATTAGTCGCAGTCTGGTACCCTATTGATTTTACATTGTTTTACACTAAGTGACAGAAGCCAAAACGGCTTCGATATGTACGCAGAATTGACATGAACAATAGCACCTCGCGGCCATTAGGATTTGCAATCTTGACAATTATTGTCAGTAGTAATAGCCACTAATTATGGAAGTGAACAAGCTCAACATCTTACTAAGGGAAGCCATAAAGGCTATCAAACCATTTTCCCGCTGATTTGTGTATTGTACATCAATACTGCCACTTCTCAGCTGTTACTACTGTTAATAATTGTAATCTTAACAATTATCAGTGGCTAAACCGGACATCTCATGATAGCACAGCAGAAAGGCTAATCGGATTACGTGTACTTACCTTTTTGTATGGATTAAAATTTGAGTCATTCTTGGCTTTATGGAATAAATGTGGCTTCTCGTGAGGCGTAAATGATATAATATTAACCTAAGTGGTATATGTACTTTAGTCAACACTTCTTTCAGGAACGAAAACCTGACATGGGGAAACAGAAATCGGATTACTTAACACACGTTATGAATAAAATTGGTTCTGGATACATATTACAAAATAAAATGCGGCCGCTTGTGAGGGGTAAATTTTATATTTTTGCACAGATATGTTGGCCACTGGTCACGTTAGCCGGGTGGCCTTTCTTGAGGGGTACTTTTGAACACAAATTCGTCAGTGCCTTCGGATTCTGGCCTTAAGGAGTGGGTGGCTGCTGGTGAGGGGGGCTGTTCAAGATGGGGATTACTGTATAATCCAAAAATTAATCCTAGAATTCAAAAAATGTAAGTCCTATCACTAAAAGTTCTAATTGAAACCAAGTTCGACTCTCGATGAAGTTCCAGTATGGAAGGCGATGACGTCCTCTATAACCAGTTTGTGTTGATGTGTCAACAGTTCTTTGTTCAGTCACCAAGAATATAATTCCGGCTTTGTTGTTGTTGTTGTTATAGGGTTTAACGCCATTTTTCAGCACAAGATAGGCTATACATGACATCCAGTATAAATGGTGGAGGAAGAACCTGGGAAAACCCCGGAAAGAACCACCGACCCACAAGAAGCTACTGGCAAGCTTTCTCACATACCTACATTGGCCGAATCCGAGACTCGAACCCAGGCAGACAGAGGTGAGATGGCAGTGATCCGTAATGGTGAGCGCTTTAGACCACTCGGCCACTAGGGGCCCCTTAATTCTGGCTTTTGAATTCTGAATAATTAGTGAATGTCTTTGTCCAAGAATTTCGTTGAAGAAGAGTATTTTCCAGGGTGAATAAATTATTTTAAATAAAAAAAATCAACTCAAATGGCAACAACAAGACAAATACCTTGAGCCCGAAGGTATATATTTACGACTGATCAAATCCACTAGAAAATGTCTGTTTTAAACCGCGATTTTAGATCACATGATGGCTCACGTGGTCACTTAACTTGAACAGCGCAGTAAACAAAATGCCAATTATCACGTAGGCTATTATAGCCTAGCTAAGAACCTGATTCCCACAATGGAAATAAATTTAAAAATAAAACGTTTATTCAGACTAACATGTGGGCAAAGTACAAGCAATGATTACAACCAATGATTTTCACTCTGTGTTTACCAAATTTCTGAAACAAGGTCAGCTAAAAATACAGTGAAGCAATAGTTTTGCATTCTAATCAGGCTAAAAGAACTTAGCTGAATTTACTGGGGAAAATGTCAAATCCAGTAAAAATATTATCCTTACAATAAAATGTAATGAAACAAAAATAAAATAAAAGAAATTTAAAACTAACACACAGATAATTTAATTACATATATGTAACACAACAAAAATGGCAAAGTCATTGTGCTCTTAGACTTATTTCATTACCCGAATTAACAGTAAATTCCACTGCAGAAAACATTTTTGATTTGCATGATAATGCTTTGAATAAACATGATATAAATTGGCAGAACTGTATGGGGTTTTCAGCTGATAATGTGTCAGTGATCACTGGAATTCACAAAGGAGCTGCATTCTATATTTTGAAAAATGTCTCAGTATACGTCACAGGTTGTCACTCCTTTGAGGCACCTTACTGCACGAAAGGCTGCCAATAAAATAGAAGGAGAATGCCTGAAGTATCAAGTTGGCATTCTACCTGACAATGTTCTTAAAATTGATTTTTTTTGTCTTATTTCCCAGCTAAACAACCCAATAACTGGAAGATATAAATTTCCTCTTCTTTATCAGGTTATGAAAGGAATATTGGTTCTTTACCATTCTAATGCTGGCAGTGAGAGATTGTTCTGTATTGTTAGCAAAAATAAAACTGAATTCAGATACAGGCTCAGTAATCTAGTACTTAGTGCTCGACTGGTGTGCAAACATTCATAGTCTCAGCTGGTACAAAGTGATTTGAAATGCAACATGAGAGTATGTTGCTTTTTAAACCTAAAAGTGCTACACATTTGAAAACTTGAAGCAGTAATTGATGTTAAAAGACAATAGGGGTAAAAAAAATCATTTTGTACATATCCTTATTGAATTTGTATCATGTTATATGTGAATTACTCTTTTTTTTCTCTGATTACTCTTTTTGTCCACTTGGATTACACTTTTTCCTCTCCAGGGGTTGGCATGTATGTATCTGGGCATCGTGTTTATTGAAGATGCGTTATCTCACAAAGATGTTTGTTAAACTTTTCAATTTGTTCACATATTTTCATTTCTGTATGAATAGGCTCATCCCTTGGGCAGCCTCAGCAAGATGATAGTGGTCCCCATTTGATCAAAATCTAGGCCATTTTAAGTACATGTACATGTACCATGTAAACAACTATAGCCATGCGCTATTGACAACAATATCTTAGTGAATTGTTTAGTGTTAATTGGATCTAGATCAAACGAGGACTACTGTTTTTTTATATATCTTATTTGTGTTTTCTAATGGGATGTGACTGATACACTGATTTAATTTTTCGATTATAATATAATTTTTACTTTTTATTATCGCATGTACAAATAATTACTCTTTTCTATTATTAGAAGATTTTATATTTTAAGCATAAGTTTAGGATACATTAATTATTTAATCTTCATGTAACAACTAGCAGAGTTGTGAAGGAAAAATGGTGATCCATGTCGTATCCTTGGTGCCATCTTTTCCATAAAGCAGAATCACAAATGTTCATGAACGTTGTGGTTTATAACATAATAGTCTTGGACAAGTTGGGTAATAAGTGAGATGCACACATATTAATGAGGTTTTTTTTTGCATCTAATTGACTGAGCTTGTTACCACTTTTGAGGACATATGTTTTTGATAAGTAATGGAATATAAGTTTAAATCTGTGTGATCTTGGTTAAATTATGATGTGGTCTTGCTCTTGCTGACATCATTTGCTACCACTCTTGAGGCCATGTTTCTGATCTGTTTTGTTCATCATTGAAATATATGTTTGTATCATCAAGAGCTTGGAAAAGTTTGGTAATCAGTGAAATCCATTGATATTAATTTATATATTTCTTATTTATGCAAACAGTACAGTGTCTGCCTTCTTTGCAGTTGCATTGTCAAAAGCACTACATTTGTTCAAATGTAAAGTTCTCACATTAGTACTTCTAATTAGAAAGTCAGAATAACTTGTTCCCTAACCTGAAGCAAATGTACTTGAACTCATACTTTAGTACTTTAAAAAGTATCCTGTTCCATGCCCATCAATTTTATTCCTTTTTGTTTTTCTTTGATTTTTTTTTTACAGGTACAGCTGTAATCCAGTTGCACTGTTTGATGCTCAAGTACAGAAATATTGCCCAGAAAATTATGTGGATATCAAGGCAAGATGTGAACACTGTTCTGGGAATTTATGTCATTATCAAAATGTGCCCTTGAGTTCATGAAATTGGGGATTTTTACATTTAAAATGGTCAAATTTGGAAATTTATAATTTTTTTGCACACTGTTAATTTACAAAAATTAAAAAGGCAAGGTCTGTTCTAAGGTGTTCCATTGCGGGATTTGCAATAGTTTCTAAACAATCCTGTTGCAGGTGCATGAAAATCACATACTGCATTTTAAAGCCCAACCTATATCCCTTCTGTATTCAGGCCACCACCCCCACCCCACCCTCCACCCCACCCATCTGTTTGTGTTAATGGTGGTTTTCAGTTCTAGTAGAGACCCTTACGAAGGAAGATTCTTGAACATTTTAATAATTCAGTAGCTCTGTAGATTCATGCATCTGGTGAAATAGTTGTGCTTGGGTCTGTCAGTTTGCCTAAACATTTACAAAAAGTGAAATTAACTTCACCCTGTATTGAGTTCACACTATTCCCACTGCAGCCTTTGTTTTGGTATAATGCATTAATGAGCAAAATATGTGTATACCTTGATTTTTTTGGTCTATTATGTTTCAAAGAGACATTTTGGAATGTTTTATGTTGTTTTCAGTTTTGCAGGGTCCGCAGGGGACCTTGAAAACCTTGAAAAGCCTTGAAAATTGAATTTATCCCACAAGGTCTTGAAAATGCCTTGAAAATTCAAAATATTGTCTATATACCTTGAAAAGCCTTGATTTTCTTGAAAACAAAAGGAATTAATAAATAGTTTTCGTTTTACAGATTTAAATAAAAAAGAAAAGGAAAAAAAATGATCTCTCACTGAATATGTGCTGGAAGGGAAATTTCCACAACTGACCACTGTGCAGTTGTACATTTTGAACTTCCAGTTGTACGAAGCCTGGATGTAACCACAGTTTAAATTTAAATCATTTGTATGCTTCGAAACAGCTGGCTGCCGATTCCAACTTTGGTGGCTAGATGAAGAAAAATATAAAGTTTGGATTATGAGATCTTTCTTGGAGAGCTTTGCAAAATGCCAGTTATGCCAGAAGTATATTGATTTGCATGCAGTGGAAGAGAGTACGCTATGATCACATGCAGCTGGAAAAAAACCCACATGCATCCTGGAAAAAAACCACATGCAGCTGGATAAAAAACACCAAGCTCATGTAATGGTGACTAATATGGCACAACAAGAAGCCTTCAACATGAAATCGTATTTTGATGAAAGAAGTATGTGAACACAGAGATTCAAGTTTTTAAATAGTAACTGTATATAGTCTTAATTATGAAATTAGTTCGATCTGGTTCTATATTTTGATTGAGTGGAAATAGGACAGACACTAAGTGCAATGAACATGATGAATCTAAAAATATAGACTACAGCTAAGCTGAGAGAAATATTAATATTTCTAATATGAAATAGTTTTAAATATCCATATGCAGCTTTTAAATAAATGATAATACAAAAAATATCTTTGTGGCTTGTTTTTGTTTTATGGCGGTGGGTGAAGAAGAAAGGCAGGTACTGAAAAAAACATCGAGACAATGACAGCTGCTGCTGCTGACTATGCATTGAAAGCAGAGACCCATGGGAAAATTTCCTTTATCATGGCATCAAATAGTTTGAGGAAAAGTGTTAAGGACAAAATCGCTGAGCTCACAGCTTTTGAAAAAGAGCTTGATGAGAAGCTATAAGAACTGAAAAATTCACTCTGAAATATTTTGGACTTTGTAAATAGTTTAGTGTAGACAGAGTAATATGAACATAGTTCAGTGATTGTACATCAATGCCCAGAAGTAGGATTTTTAGTATTAATAATCATGACTTCAAGTTGTTTTTAAAAGAAATAAATTTGCAAGAAATGTTCCTCGTATGAAGTAAGTATTAACTTGTGTTTACATACAGTTTCATTTATGTAACCTTTAAAATTAATGTAAGAATGCACCTTGAAAAACATGATTTTGAACCTTGAAAAAATTTTGAAAAAAATATGCTACTAACCTTGATTTTGGTGCTGATTTGATGATCATAAATACAAGAAATCCCATTGCTACCCACAGAATTTTTGTCAACATTTCCTTATGAATATTTCGCTAATGGGCAAATACCATACTCAGCTTGACATTTTAGGTGGTTTGTATAATCTGATGGGTTACACAGGGACAGTGGTTGGACAGTTTAGAGGAACAGTGCAAGCCATTCATCATTCTTGACAAGGAAACCATGAAAATTGTTTGAATTAAACTTTATTGCATGATGAGAGCTGTTGCATTCAAACATACTTGATACCTAGGGAAGGCATTATTTAAAATAAATATGTGCAATGGTACTCTGATTACTGACACAGTCAATATGAAAATGATACCAAATGTTAAATTGCATCTGTTGGTGACTACTCCACATTAAAAATGCCTTACCATGGTCTCAAGTACATTTTACTGGAATGGCCCTCAGCAAACCACATAATTCTGACAGCTCAGTTGGTTACTTTTCGCAGTGTCTGAGGTTGAGAAAACTAGAGAAAATTTAGGAAACCACATACCTTTGGGTGGTTAATGCATTTTGTTGCATATGCTAGAAATGGTATCAAGCCTGGGACCACTGAGCTTAACAGAGAGCATGATGCAGCTTTGCTGTGCATGCAGTTGAAATAAAATTCTTTGAATGTTTGCCAGTCTCAGTGTAATAATTTTTATTATGAGTTTCAATTTGTTTTATAGAGGACTTTGGAGCGGGAAGTTCGAGGATGTTCTTACTTGATCATTTGGACTGATTGTGATAGAGAAGGAGAAAACATTGGATTTGAAGTGATTGAAGTTTGTACAGCAGGTACTTTTTTCATAAAATAAGTGGGATTATTATATGAAAATCATAAATTTGTCTATATATCTGTTCAGTGATTTAGAGCAGTAGTTGATAGTGCTTGCATCTAAAGTGAGACAGAATCTATATGCAGGAGGTGGATTGCCATCTAAACATATTGTCCAGTCTTAATAAATTAGGAGTCCTTCCACGACCTCACAAATTCAGTTCTCTCAAGCCAAAAAGGGACGTTAATGACTTTGATTTTGTTATTGGCACTAAAAGTCCTTAAACATTATCTGCTGAAAGAGACTTGAATTAGATGAGATTGTTCTCCCACTGAATAGAGGGATTGGCACCAAGGGGTCGCTCTACAGATATTATGAACTTCTGAGAGAGTGGTAGTTCTAAGGTGTAGTTGTTTCATTTGCAACATGCACAGTGGAGAGAATGTTGGTATACCTGCATGTTACTTTTATGTACTGTGGCTGAAATTTCTTTTGATATTGTACTTGTGGAAATTGTACATGATCTAAGCACACAGCTAACTAAAATGAATTCTACTTTTGCTCGAAAATTCAGCCTGAATTTGTGTCGAGTACATTATCTTTAGCAGTTATTAAAATAGGGAAAACGAATTTTGCCAGAGTAGACAGTACCAGCTTCAGAAAGTGCAATGAATGAATTACCAAATATATTAGATGTAAAAGTAGGTGACTGCTGTTTTTGCTACAATTTACCTCTGAAGACCAAGAAGTGAAAATGACCAAGCAGAGCTAGCAATTTTTTTTAAAGGTGTACATCTGAAGTAAGGGCAATTCCGTTTTCTTTAAAAAGCTAACCCTATGCAAGATATGAAATTGTAGATTGCCACCCAAATCCAAATATTTGTCATTTACTACTTCTGCTAATGTCAGCATGCTTATTCAGAAGTTTGCAAATTCTTGTGTATTTTGTGCTCTTAAGTTAAAGTGATCCATTAGTTTTCTCATCATGAGGGAAAATATTCCAACTGGTCTTTCACTGATTATTTTGCACCTCATTTGTATATTTCATAGTGCAGTAAGCAATACAACATAGTACTTGCACCACCACCCACCACCCCCAAGTACTTGAGCAACTTATTTCAAGTAAATGATCATTTATTCTTTGGATTATGATAATTTTAGTAGTATTTATTTTATTTCTCTATTGAATTTATTACCTGATCACACTAAAGTTATTAATTAACTTCCAATCCTGAATTCAGCCTTCCCAGGAAGACTGAAAAATTTGCTTTAACATGTATATCCACTATATAGATATAATATCTATGGGAAGTAACTCTTCCACAGTACTGTTATAATTAGCTCCCCTTGCCATTGCTAGGTGGTTACCCATGTACTGGATGTTCTTTAGCTTAAGGTTTTGCTCAAAAAAGGTAACATCATAATGGTATACCTGCCACAATCCTTTTGATTTCTTGGTAAATATCAGCCATCTGCCTGCAAAGTTACTATTGTTTTATTGAATTACATATGCTTCATATCAACTTTAGGTCTTGTTTTTCATGAGTAATGTTTTACAAACTGTTACAGGATAGCACTGGCTTATATTTTCATGACCAATCAGTGAATTGATGTACTCTTTGTAGCCCGTAAATGCTCCTTAGAATAAATTTAAAGTCAAATATAAACCTTAACTCCAAGAGGAATCTGATCCCCTTTTACAGTATGGTAAATGAGATCCTAAATAGTCTGGAAAGTTCTGTTACAAGTCCAGAAGTATCAGGTATTCCAACTGAGTTTTAGTGGTAATCCGAATGAAGTTCAGTTTATTGTGCAGATGTGCCAGTAGTCTTGATGTATCACAATGATATCCAGATGGTCTTTAGATAAATTCACAGTAATTCCAATACAGCTACTAAATCCAAATGTCTAATCACTTTGTAATTCCAATGAAATAATTGAAATAAATAAATAAATCCTCTCAAATGATCATAACTATTTGTCTTTGCTGAGACTGATGTTTATGCAAGGAATAAGTAATTTTCATTTCATTTGTCCCTTGTATAAAAAAAACTGAGACATAATAAAGAAATGGATGAGAAACATATTTATTCTAGAACAGTCTAACTTGTAAATAAGGTTAGGTCTTGATTAAATTTCCAGCAGCCGACCCATCAGGAATTAGGTCAGCCCATTTTTTTCAAGAACTCATGCAAAGCATGTGATGTTTACTTTAATTAAAAGTTCAGCTCCCTATCCTGAGAGTATATTCTTTGTTTAAGAATGACCACATCTTAGAGTAGAGACTCACAATTATAAAGAATACTGGTATTTAATATGTTAATTTGTAAATGACTCATTCAAGCTATTATCATGAAAATTGACACATGTAATATAGATATACATAATGATCACCAACATCTCACCTATGCCCTTGTGGGTTTGAGACTTGGCTTGGACAATATTGGTATGTGAGAAAGCTTGCAAGTATCCTCCCATGGATCAGTGGTTTAGTCTTTCCAGGTTCTTCCTCCTCCAGTTATGCTGGCTGCGTTGTATAGCATATAATGTGCTGAAAAATGGCATTAACATAGCTGCCAAGTTTCCCATTTTTCCCATATTTTCCTGTATTTGAATGTGAATACTGTGTATGCTTTTCTTGTTAAAAATCCAGGTTTTTTTAATTAACAAATTTAATGACAAATTTTGATGCAACTTTCTGTTTAGAACAGGCACCCAGTTCCATTTTGAGAGTAAATGTATGACATGTAATTAGGGATACAGAGTTCTAAAATATGATTGGTTGATTCAGAATTGAGGTCACCATGCCTGTCATTAACCACTATATTGGATTGCGCAAATCAGTTGCTGCTATCATGTCATCTCATCTTCGTAATATTCAACTTCTAATCATGTTGAAAAGGAAAGTAGAAGATTCAAAATTTTCTCCAGAAAAAAGAACTGGTAGGACAATTATGCCATCAAGTTTAGATTTGAGAAGCCATCTAGTAAAGGAGAAACTTTGCATTTTGCAAATTGTGTAGTTGTGATTTCACTGTTGGACATGCAGGCACCCATGACATAAAACAGCATGAAAAATGCCAATAATCATCAGCTTGCTGCTTCATCATCAATAAAACAGCCTGATCTTCTAATATTTGTAAGTACCAGAGAGAACCATGTTATAATTTGATTGGAAGTTCCTTTTACAAAATTTCTTTTAGAAATGAACCTTCCTCTTTCAGTTGCTAGTGTTGCTGGTGATTTATTTTGCACACTTTTTCCAGACAGTAAAATTGCAAAGGATTACTCTTGTGCTAGAATGAAAACAGTTCATCAAAAAAAATTGTACAGAATTCAGATCATCAATTAAAGATGGTACATTGGAATTGATAATTATTGAAAATCAAGGTGTGGAAAAGACTTTTATAAACAGCCTGTGTCAGAGTGTGAGTGTGTTGCACTCTTGCACTTTCTGAATGAGCACATGAATGGAACAGGGTGCCTCTTCAGAAGGTGCAAGAGTGCAGTAAATGTATCATTGACATTAAATAAGTAAGTTGATGTCCTACTTTACTGATGGTTGTAGATGTTGTAAATAGTTACATATGCATTAAAGTTTTAAAAATCAATATTTGTTACTGAAAGTAAGTATTTTTATTCATAAGCAGCAGGGTTCGAAACTAACATATGTCCGTTAGTCCATGACTAATAGGTTTCCTCATGGACTAATAAATATGTTCCAATACATGTCCGCCTGACTAATAAAAAATGAATGCATGTAATTATTTTAAAGTTTGCTTTTCTCGTATTTTTTATTGAATTCCATAACAGAAATGTGGACAAATAGCTTGCTATTTTTAGTTACTGAACTTGTTGTAACTCCCGTATGTAAATCAAGATCACCTAGGCGCTTTATATTAAGCATCACAAATGGTGTGCAAAGCATTATTGTCACACTGACCGGGATCATAGTTAAATAAAGAAAGCGAAGAGAACAATGTGGTGATTTGTACAAGGTGTGGAAAATCTGGTCAAAAGGCTGAAGACTGACAATAGCGAGGACAAAAGGGAACGCGACAAACAGTATGATAAAGAAAGTTGGAACCGAACTTTTCTAGAGAAGTGGAAATGTGGTCAGCTGTGGCTTAACTTTAACCCTGATGTAAATACCATGTTTTGCAGCATCTGCAAAGAGCATTAAAAAAACGGAGGATGAAAAAAAAAAGCTCATTTGTAGTTGGATGTTCCAATTTACGGTTGGAAACAATTGTATACCAGGAAACCAAATCACAAATCCATCAGAAATACATAATCACGAGTCGAGAATTATCGAAGCCCAAAGGACAGTCATCTGCAAGTAAAATCGTCATGATGCTAAACGAAAAAGTTGTTGGAAGAATGTCAGTCCCAAAAAGGGAATTGATGTTGGTCAAAAATGTCAATGACAAGGAGGCACAAGTGTTTTCAGAATTTATTGCACAGTGTGCAAGAAATAAACTTGAACAAAAGATTAAATCAGCACCATTTATTAATATTATCACTAATGGTTTCACTGATAAAGGGTTCCGTGAACAAGAAGTTGTTTATGTGAGAACTGCCATGGGTGGGCAAATATGCACTTCATGTTTGGGTATGACAGAAGTTTCACGAGCTAATGCTGATGGGATTTTAGGAGCTATTGATGATGCATTTGCATCAATTGCAATGCCTGATAATAAAAGTAAACTTGTTGATTTGGTTCTGATGGAGCTGCTGTCAGTACTGGAAGAAACAATGGTGTTCTTGCTAGGTTTAGAGAATCACAGAAATGTCTTGTAAGAATTCATTGCCATGCTATCGTTTGGAATTGGCTTACAAAGATGCTATTGCAAAAAAGCCTGTCCATGCAAAAGTTGAGGAGTTGTTAACAGGACTTTACTATTTTTACCGATATAGCCCATTAAATAGAAGTGATTTGTTAGGTGCATGTGAGGTGCTGGGAATCACCAAGATAGTTCTTACTCGTGTTGGTGGAATTAGATGGTTGGCACATTGGCAGAGGGCTTTGGACAATTTGTGGAAATCATATCCAGCAATAGTCAGCCACCTCCAGATGTTGACAGAACTGATCAGCCTTCACCTAGAAGACCTGAAGCTACTGGGAAAGCAGCTGGCTATCTGAAATAATGTTGCCAGATCTGCATCTTGTTAATTATGCCCACTTCTTGACAGATGTCATAAATTTACTAAGTTATCATTGTTTCTTCAGAATGAGTCTTGTTTGGTGTCTGAAGTGTACCTGGGAGTTCTTGTAACTATTGATGTCTTGGAACAGTTCAAATTAAGTGACAGACCTAGGTTTAAAAAGTTTCTGCAGGATATTGGTAATGGACCTATAAAAGAATTTCATGGTTTTGTACTAAAAGAACAAAGTTCCCCAACATCAGTGCAGTTATCACTTCATGCTAGAAAGGGCATGATCAACAGTTTAGCAGAACACTTGGATGCCCGATTTGACAAACAGCAATGTGATGTATTGAAAGCCACACAGTTTGCAGATTTTTATTTATGGCCAAGAGACTCAAATCATATTGGATTTGGTGATGAGGATGTTACTACTCTGTTGGAACATGTTTCCCCAGTAATGACAATTGCAGGCTTCAATCCAGACAAGGTTGAAGAGGAGTGGCAACTCTTGAAAAGTTTAATTTATGCTTGTGGATGTCAGGTAGAGAATTTACAATGGTGTGGTGTTAACAAGAGATTTCAAGGTCACACTAACATTCTTGCACTGGTGGATATTGTGTTGACCCTTCCAGCCTTTGTCTGCAGATTCAGAGCGGGGATTCAGTGAATTGAAAATGACGAAATCTGGTTGGAGATGCAGACTGCGCAGCAGTTTATTGAATGACTTGTTAATGATTCACATTTTAAGTGAAGACATTGCTGATTATGATCCAGTGCCAGCTATATATTTATGGAACTCTTGTGGACCGCGACAAAGAAGACCACTGTATATGGAGGACTATACAGAATCGGATGGAGAAGATTATGATTTGGGACAAACTGATGGCAAATCAATATAATTTTTAATGTGTATAAATCTCTATTGTTGTGTTACGTACATGTATTTTGAGGACTGATGGATTTTGCTGTGGATTAGTGTGTCTTTTGTTCTGTTAGTCTGCTTGACTAGTTAATTAAAAAGTTAGTTTCGAACCCTGAGCAGTCAGTATTTTGTGCTCTGGGTTTGACGGCTATGCATTAAACCAAAAGAAAAACACTTCTGAAGTGTGTCATCCAAGCTTTAATAGTGGACTGTGGATGGAATGCAGAAGCAAACTTAACTTTTGTTTGATTTATTACTGGTCATAAAATAACATGACAATTAAAACTTTAAGACTCCACTGTCAGTTGCCTCATTTCTAAATTTGATGACACAATGACTTAGTATCACTGTTTGTTATGATATAATTTAAATGGAAACATTTAAAAATATTAAGGCTGTAACATAAAGATTTTAAGTTGATGTATTATTTTGTGATTAATATGGAAACATAGATTGAAATTTATTTATTTTCATACAGGTTCATATTTAAATGGACCCATGAGAAACACATAATGGCTGCAGTAATGATAACTGGCAACCAATATACAAAGCCTTGAGAAACACTTGGTGGCAACAGTAATGACAACTGACAACCTATATACATTAATGATAACTGACAACCTATATACAAAGCCTTGAGAAAGTCTGGGTAGCAACATTAATGATAACTGACAACCTGTATACAAAGCCTTGAGAAACACTTAGTGGCAACAGTAATGACAACTGACAACCTATATACAAAGCCTTGAGAAAGTCTCGGTAGCTACATTAATGATAACTGACAACCTATAAACAAAGCCTTGAGAAACACTTAAGTGGCAACGGTAATGACAACTGACAACCTATATACAAAGCCTTGAGAAAGTCTCGGTAGCAACATTAATGATAACTGACAACCTATATACAAAGCCTTGAGAAACACTTAGTGGCAACAGTAATGACAACTGACAACCTATATACAAAGCCTTGAGAAAGTCTCTGTAGCAACATTAAAGATAACTGACAACCTATATACAAAGCCTTGAGAAAGTCTCGATAGCTACATTAATAACTGACAACCTATATACAGAACCTTGAGAAACACTTAGTGGCAGCAATAATGACAACTGGCAACCTATATAAAAAGCCTTGAGAAACACTTAGTGGCTACAGTAATGATAACTGGCAACCTATGTACAATGCCTTGAGAAACACCTAATGGCTACAGTAATGACTACTGACAACCTATATACAAAGCCTTGAGAAAGTCTCGGTAGCAACATTAATGATAACTGACAACCTATATACAAAGCCTTGAGAAACACTTTGTGGCAACAGTAATGACAACTGACAACCTATATACAAAGCCTTGAGAAAGTCTCTGTAGCAACATTAAAGATAACTGACAACCTGTGTACAAAGTCTTGAGAAAGTCTCGATAGCTACATTAATAACTGACAACCTATATAAAAAACCTTGAGAAACAGTGGCAACAGTAATGACAACTGGCAACCTATATAAAAAGTCTTGAGAAACACTTAGTGGCTACAGTAATGATAACTGGCAACCTATATACAATGCCTTGAGAAACACCTAATGGCTATAGTAATGACAACTGGCAACCTGTATACAAAGCCTTGAGAAACACTTAGTGGCAACAGTAATGATAACTGACAACCTATATACAAAGCCTTGTGAAACACTCAATCAGCTTCCAGTGCAATAACTTGTCTACAGAGCCTTGAGAAAGACTCCTTAGCTTCACAGTCAGAATTATACTGATTATTATATTTACTGTTTTCAGAGTTCCATTTTTTTAAAAACTGTTATAATTATTATTATGTAATATAAGGTCTGATGGAAGTACTTGACTTAACCTCATAGGATCATGGAAACTAAACTAAAATTGCTGAATTAATAAATATCCTGAACATTTATTATTCTGCAAGACATCAGAACTAAGTATTAGACCAAGCCCAGGCTTAATATCAGATATTTTCCATGCAAATATTAATAACAGTGTGTAGTAACTGCAGATTTGATTCCTGGAAAAAGAATAAACAAAAGATTTTCCTTTTCTTTGAACACTACCTTGTATGGAATTCATATTTAAAGAATAGTAAAATATTTCCCACAAACTGTTTTAACACTCATAACCTACAGACATGACCCTCTGAAACCTAAACAGGTCTTGCACATATGCTGACATACCCCCTGCAGAATTTTGTGCCGTGCAAGGAAAGTTCTGCTGTTTGCTGGGTATCAACCATGGGGAAAAATTCTGCAGACACATGCTGGCAGGGTTTTAACTTTACTCTATTGATAAGAATAAAGCTACACAGTAATAATAAATGTGATTGGAAAAGCTGGATTACTAAGAGTATTAGCTGAGCGTACATATATTTATTGTTGGTCTAGATTAGTAGTTCCCATCCCCCAGGTCACAACCCAAATCAAGGTCATGAGGACATTCTGGAGGGTCGCCAGGATGGGACCCACTGGTATAGATGGCCAGAATATAAGGGATCAATGTTTCAGTATAGTAAATACTGTAAGTGATTGCTAGATGAGATAACTTCTGAGTGTTCCAAACAGTCATTGTGATGAAACATGTTGCATCATCAAATCATGAAATAAAAGCACTCTATGATCTTTAAACTTCATTTATGGCAAATTAATGTAGTTTGATATTTTCTACTGTTGTGAACTCTGTGACTGACCATGCTTTTGTATATTTTTGCTTGTGTGCATGCTGTTAACATACAGCAGAAACTTGAATTTCAAAAGAGTTTGAAGCTGCTGTTTCGTTGATGGTGCACAACTTGGTTAGAAGGGACTTGGTAAACATTGTGAAGAAACAGTCAAAAGGCAGGAAACAGAAAGCTTGAAATCGAAGTCTTCACATGTCAGGTAAAAGCCTTCATCACAAGACTTAGTTGCCAGTACACTGGGATTTGCCCCTATGACCACTCAGCATCATAAAATTTCATGGACTTTGTTCTTGGTGACTGTTGAATCCAAACAAAAGGAGTAGGAAGAACAGGATTACATGGATTACAATGTCTGCCACCTGATTGTGAAAATCTCAGATGAGAAGACTGATCCAAGAGACCACATTACAGATGATGGCTTCAGAGTATTTCCTTTCTTGCCTTCCTACCTTTCAATTACTGACAGGAATGTGATGGGAGAACTTGCTCTCTCTTTTTAGCAAGCCATTGAGCTTAAGCTTAGGTCCCAATGGCATGCTGCAGCAGGCTCATGATTCCAAAAAGTTTTAGCACATTGGTTTTTTTCTGACCTCGCTGGAGTTTTCCAACTAACTCTACACCAGACATCTCTTCTGTCTGTTGCTGTCATGGCTCCCAACCAGTCTGTTCACCTGGTTGATCAGCCATCCATTAGATCATGCTTCCGTAGCAATGAGTCCAGTTGCAAACCAGCCAGCTGTTCCAGCATATGTAGACTGTTGCTGGGATCCATCCAGTTGGTCCATCAGTATGGCTGCCCACTGGCAGCCCTGCTAGTTCTCTTCACAATCCATGTTCTGCCAGTTGCCCATCCTTCATATCAGCGTTGGGTTCACACTTATTATCTTATCCTTTGGGTAGATACCAGAACATGCTTTTGGATGATGCTACTTCCCTTCAGCATGGTATGGTTGTCACTGATATGGAAGACTGGCCTGACAAGGACGTACTTTAGTCTCAGCCCATTCCCCCTTCCCCTTCCCCAAGTGAATCCAGGGACAGCCTCTATCAAGACAAGATGTGGGGCTTGCAAACAAAGGTTTAAGCTGACAGGATAATCCTCCCACCAGCATTGCCTGAATGGGGTGTCAGTAGACCAAACTTTTGAATTCTGCAGACTTTGGTCACAAATTATAAATGAGTTGATTTTGGCAAAGCAGTTGTTGTTGTTGTTGTTGTAGAGTTTAACGCCATTTTTCAGCACAAGATAGGCTATACATGACACCCAGTATAAATGGTGGAGGAAGAAACCGGGAAAGTCCTAAAAGAGCCACCGACCCACGAGAAGCTACTGGCAAGCTTTCTCACATAACCACATTGGCCAAACCTGAGATTCAAACCCACACAGACAGAGGTAAGATGGCAGTGATCCGTAATGGTGAGCGCTTTAGACCACTCAGCCACTCAGGGCCCCCGCAAAGCAATTGTACAGGCCAGTGAGAGAGCTTGAAAATGGTCCAACAAGAAGTCAAATGTTATCAGACTTGCTGCTGAAGTCATCTTGGTAGCAAACTTCCATCTGTTGTAACCACTGAGAAGTTGCCTGTAAAGAAATAGGCCCCACAATCTTTGCTGCCGTGGACTGGATGCAACTCAAATATCACATTCACCCTTATTCCATGTACTCACATCAGTTGTAACAACACTGGACAGATTCCAGGATCAGTATCACCTTGATATGGAAGCATATGTGGACCAACTTTAGGGAACCCAATACAGCATGCACATGCCAGGACCAGTTATGGTGATCTATCCCTAGATCACTGGCACCAGACCTATTAACCTGGTAATATCTAGCCATGTACACCTCTCCCTCGATAACTCATGCACAACGGGGTCCATAGACTGCACTATAAGCGAGGGCACGAGTTACCAAGGGACCTCCAAAAAATTGAAAAATCCTGCTTAGACATCGAGAAATCTGTGGTGGGGTGGGTAGGGAACTGGACTATTTAATGACTGAATCCTCGTTTTACAATCATGTTGATAATAATTGTTAATAACGCGCTTTTTCTAATGAAGTTGTTCATTATTCTGTATAAATAATATTTATTTTCAAAATGTCCAACATGTGAAAGATCGTTCCAACTGGTTTCAACAACAATCACATGTACGTGAAAACATCTGTCTAGTATGTCACTGTTTTTTGCTTTGTTGATCAGTCTGATTCCTGGAGTGGTATTTAATAGTATACTACCAAGTCAGGAGTTAAAGTAGCAGCAAATTAGACTAACCGATGATACACCAGCAAACAAGATTCCTTTTTTTCAAAAATAGTGACATTTATTTCGCGAGACAATCATCTACGTCAAAACTCAATTTTTGTATTGTTCAATTAGTACAATATTGATGTCATGATTTCATTGGAAGTAATACTGAAACTTTCTATCATCCTTGAGGATATCTCTGTGTGCCAGTTTAGGAATTTTCTGAAATTCGCTTTCCCACAATGGTCCGTATCTGTGAAACCCAGCTCTTTATTTTGCGAAGTATTTGTTTCGCTTGGTTGCCTTGCCATCTTTGATCGCAGTTACAAATGAGTCAGTTAATTTAAGGTGGTTTATGTTACACACACCATAACATTTATAACTGTGTCTGAATGATAAACTGAAGTGAGTTCACCCGACATTCAACCAGGGCTGCTAGATTTTAAGTATGTAGGATTTGCATGCCTTTAACTTTTCTTTTATCCACCTCCTTTACTTGATTCAAAAGACATAATAAACTTGATAATACAAAGGAGGCCAGCTTTTAACTCAGTGCAACAATACGACAGACATTTCCGCAAGTCAGTCATCAAAACACGTTGGTACTTAATTAGGTTCTCAGAGAAATGCTTGCGGACATAGCTGTTATGGTAGAGTGACACATTTTACCTTTAAATACACATTGCACTTATGATGATTATACTTAAGAGGAACTCAAAGACAGAATAAAAACACAAATTTCGCATAAAAGAAATTATTTAATTGGCATTTAAATAATAATGTACTGCCTGCACTAGGCGTAAGTGATATTTTCATTGATCAAAATTTCCTTGAATATCTTTAATTAGTGTACTAAGGATGAAAAATTTGGAAAGAAAATGTAACCAGTTATATGACTTCTTATTAAAGGTGATAATTTCAAAATGTTGATTAAAATTTCCAGGTCCAGTCTACCGTTTTCGACCATAAAACGAGTGATATATGAACGTTTCAGTTACCAATTTTGATCACGATTTTCTTCAAGAAATAGGGGATCAATTTTTTGGGTATATTCTGGTTTTAAAAAAAGGGATCCACGCCAGATCCTGCGTTATAAGCGGATTCGTGAGTTATCAAGAAGCGAGTTGTTGAGGGTGGGGTGTACCTCGTCCAGTCCAGTTCTTGTATTGTCACGACTTATGCCCAGCATAACCAATGGTGATCAATCTTCCCAACCTACCCAGTACCAGATTCTGTAATTGGCCTTCCTATGATACCCAGTACTGGAATGATGAAGTTAACATGTACTATCACTGGGTCAGTCCATCTCTGGTCCTGGCTTTGTCATGGCTCATGCTATGTACCAGTTACAGTGATTTTTCTTTCTCAGCTACATGGTTCCCAGCATAGACCATTGATGGTGCTTAGAACCAATGCATGGAGGTTATTGTCTTTTAGCATAGGCTTATTCCTTGACAGTCTGCTTGTCCCATCTCAGGAGGCTACCCTTTAGCCCCATGCCTCTGGCATAAAAAAATGGACAAATGCAAGCCCCATATCTCTTCAATCAGACAGCATGTGAAGATCAGCATCCCATGCCTCCATCTTCTATCCTCCACCTCCAGCTCTGACTGTGTCCTTCTTTTGAATTTAGGACTATTTCCTCTCACTATGATGACTGCTGTCTACTTTATCTTAGCATTTTGGAAAACTCACTGGTTTTTCTACCAGGGTCCAGGCCTTCAACAGAGACACTGCTGTGCTGGTCAAGTCAAAACTGTCTTCCATATGCATTGACCAAAAATCCTTCTAACTTTGCAACAACAAAACTGTTAGTTCCTTGGCTGATATAGCATCCATGGCAATCTTTCAACAGTGAGAAATTAGCCTGGATTCCATCAGCAAAACAGTATCAAACATACTTGAGAGTCGTTGTCACTGATAGCTTGTGTGCTAAAAAGAGCAGCTCACACTTGGTTTCTAATTGCTTAGCTGCTTCCATCAACTTCACGGAGAGAGATGCCTTCCTATCCACGTCCAGGCTGCTTAAAGATCACCACATAGAAACCATTTGCTTGCAGCCTTTGCCTTTCTATTGCTTTTTGTCTTTTTGTTGCCTTTTCTTGGGCCACTTAAAAAGGTCAGGAAAACTAACTGCTAAAGATGTAAGCCTCGCTGTGACCCAATGACCTAGTGCCACACCATTGGTTCCAAAATGGGACCAGGGAATTAGAAAGGACTCCACTGAGGCACTTCTGAATGGGAAACCCTCCACCAGACATTGCTTTTTGGCATGAGCCTAGTTTCTCATAGCAAGAGGCAGCAGAATTTGTGTAGAGAAGGATTGATTTTGGCCCTGTTTCTCTTCCAGCCAATCTCCTTCCAGCAGAAAATGTCACCATTCTTGTGCTGACCTTTCCTGAAACTGGTGGGAGGAAGACTTCATCATTTCACTGCAGAGAGATTAAACAAGCAACCCTTCGAGCCACTATCCAGAACCTTGCTGACTCACCATTCATATAAGACCTGTTTCCCAGTCATGCTATCCTTACAAGGCAGAATCAGTGAAGCACTGCCTTGTCCATCAACCCAAACTTATTTAAGTTCCGTCGCAATTTAGAATGATTCCTTTGATTGCATCACAGAGTTATGGGAAACCAATCTTTCATTTTGAAACCTTTGTTTTCATTGGGCTCAAAGAGATTCTTACTAAATAGCTATAAAAACTAGAGCCTAACAAAAACGTGTTCTTTGCAGTATCTAACTGCTCATTTTGATATCTCTCCTGCTTACTTGCCTCAGTCAGTTTAGCTTACATATTGACCCTTTATTCATCATTTTGTAACATATAGTTGCTTATGAGTTTGTTTAAATTTAAATTGCATTTAGTCCTCTGCCTTCCCTTCCTTCTCCCTTAACAGTTCAGTAGGTCACACTTTTTTATGAAATGTGTTTTTTTTGGTAGAGAGCAGCGTAATAGTCAAACTAATCACTTCACTCTTTTCTCTGTTTCAGTAAAACCTAATATTCCAGTCTACAGAGCAAAGTTTTCTGAGATTACACCTGAGTAAGTTCTTATTAACTAACCTTGCCATGATGTGAAGTGACCATGTGATGTGGCTGTGTCCGTAATGTGCCGTTCATTGTGTGCCCATCAACAATTGTTGTTTTAAACTTATTAAAACCACTGTACCAGTTCTGACCAAATTTGGCACAGAACATCCTGGCTTGAAAAGCTTTTAGATTTTACAAATTGATGTTGATCTGCTTTTATATATGAATGCTGTTACTAAAAATCCTTTACATGATGTCTTATCAAACTCTGCTGTACAGAATTTGATTAGATTTGACACACCTGTCAAATTTTACAAATGATGCCAATCAACCATCAGATGTGGCCACTATCACAAAAAATAGAACATCTGCTGTTATACAGAATGGATAAACCTTTAAATGATTTCTTTAAAACTAATGACTATAATCTGACCAAACTGAACAGAAAGTGACCTGTTATGAAGATATTTCAAACTGTTGCCACTGATACTTAAACTTGAAAATCTTTAAATGGATTCTTCTCAAAAACTGCAGAACAGAATTTGACCAAAGTTGAAAGAAGGCATCAGGCATAGAGGGCTTTTAAATTTGTACATAAGACATGTCATCAGGTATGGCCACCTTGACTAAAATGGAGATAAAATGCCATTAAAAACTGAATTAGACAAAAAAATTTATATAAATGATACTGGCATAAGGTGCTTTCAAATTTGTGAAAATGATGTTGATTTGCTGTAAATTATTCTGCCATTTCTAAAAGTAGAAAAGTACTTATTATGCCAGTTTGCAATAAAGGGAAGAGAAGTAACCTATGACGAGGACTTCTGAGAATGACAGGTTTGGGGTATGCTGAGTTTCCCTTTTGCAGAAAAAGATTAAAAACAATTTTAAAATAATTTTAGAATACATGATTCATCATTTTCAGTAACACAAGATTTATCAGTTAGCAAAATAAGGTAGAATTGGGGATTAATTTGAATAATTTGTAATTTGAAGATGAAGAAAATATAAAACAGAAAATAGCAATTAACAATCACACAGGGCTTAAAATTAATCTAACTCATGGTCAGTGATTTTTGCATGTGGATTGCTAAAACTCAAGCTGTAACTAATCATTGATGAATCTTCAATAAAAACAAAGCACCTGCCGTCCCTGTTGATGGGTGTGGAAATTTTAATAAATCATCCCTTGAATGACATTAATGATAGTGCTCCTCAACTCACAAGACAAGAACTATAGCCCAAGATATACCATAAAGCTGTGTCATGCTGTTGGAGCAAAAAACAAACTTGGTCATACAAGCCTGGATCGGACGAAAAATTGGATACAGAAATTGAACATGAATTTTCAACTTTCAGTAAATCTTGTTTGTGAAATGTATTAGTTATTGTTTGGAGTTGTTGTAAATGCATAATAAATTTTGAATTAAGAAACTGAATTGACGTCTGTTTGATTTTTCAGAATATTGAAATTTAGGTAGAAATAGTATACAATTGATTATGGTCTTCCTGTGGGTTAGTGAAAAAAGAAATCTTCATTTCAAGCCCTGCTCTTAGTAGATGTAAATTATAGATAAATTTGGGGAAAATAGTGAAGTGAATGCTGTCTGGGGAGTGAAATTTGCTGTATTGTTATTTTTGGGTAAAATACTTTCTTGTTATTGCTCTGTAAAAACTAACTAAAGCCTAACTTTTACCATTTAATGGTGTTGTCATATTAAAACGACTGAAATATATGCAGTTCTTTTGATATTAAAATGGATAAACATTATTTTATGGAATTTCATGAATTAAATGCTATTATTAACAAACTTTTTTTCGATTTATATTATATATTTTTTAGTTGTTAATAAAGAAAAACAAGAGTCCAGTATGCATTTCTCCTGAAACACTTTCATTTGTAACTACTGATATTAGTCCAAATATATCTATTGCATGACACGTTGAATAAAACAGACAAGGTTTTTTGTCAGTGAATTGAAACAATGGACATGTAACCATGGTTCACTTTCACTAGATGGGGAGGGAGGGAGGAGGGAATGAGTAATGAGTGAAAATCAGCCAATTCTTTTTAGCATGAAACTGGACTCATATACAAAAGTAGGAATTAAGTGTTCCAAACTATTCTTTTCTATTCACAGTTTCAATACATGTATAAATTTACTTTCACGAGCCAACATGTCAGTGAGGAATATTGTTCCCACTTGGCCTTCATGTTAGCTGACATGGTGAAAGGCCAAATGAGCATATGCTCTTGCCTTGCATTTATCATTTGTCCATCAACACTTGCTTGTTATCCCTCTAGAGGCCACATTTGCTAACAGATTGTGATTAAATGTGGTGCATAAACTTCTATCCCTAAGATCTTATATGATTTTGATTATGAGTGACATCTATGCATATTAATAAGGCATTATTGCATTTGATTGGCTGAGCTTGTGAACAACCTAATTTGCTATGACCCTAAATTGTCCAACAACAGCACCTCCTGAGAGTCAGGCTTACAATATGATAAGATTCGTGACCCTTCTGAGGAACCCCCACCCCACCTCAATTTGGGTTGTGGTCTGAGGTTGGGAACCACAGTTCTAGAGGCTTCATTTCTGAGCAGACAGATCAAACTTGGTGTGTAAGCTTTATCATTGAGATCTATGACAAGTTCAATTATGAATGACAATGCCCTTAGTAATATTTTCTGTGTATGACTACGGTCTTTAACTAAGTAATATGAAAGGGCAAAAACCAACAAGATTTGTAAAATTCAAGAAATAATTTATTTCCCTACAATTCAAAGTGAAAATTTAAAAAGATTTACATTATTATTATTATGAATTAAATCCCAGATAGGCCAGAATGTTTTATCACAAGCCCAACTGAATTCCAGTGCTAACCCTAGTAAGTTCCAATATTGAATGTGTTGATTTGCCTGTAGTCTTGAACATGGAAATGTGCCAATAACCTGGAGTATGATGATGTACTAACAATTTTTTTCATGTATCACAGAAATATAGTCAAAAATTGTTTTTGTCTGAATTCACTATAATTCCAAATTAATGTTTCTATCCGAAAATATTACTGATGAGTATATTATACTTCCAGTGAATAATAATTTGAATAAATAATTCCACCCAAATGAAATACTAAAGAAGTAATAAGACTGATTCTGTTTCAAGATGATAAGGCAAGAATGAGTACTTTCTCAAGTAAACAGCATTATATAGAAAGCTAAGACACTAAAATAGAACCAGGATGAGGGTCAAAAGTTCATTTCTATTACCTTATAAATTGTCAGTAGGATGAGGTCTATTACTAAAATTATAATAAAGAACATGACAAACACCATGTTTTTCCATGGGGAATATCAATGTCCTAGACTTAGATTAAGATAAACATGTTTACCTCCATTTATAATTATCTTGAATCTGTGCTCACAGAGAAATATTAGCTATGTTTTATGTTGTTTAAAAAATAAATGTCCCTGGTCAGGTACACAGTGAACTTAACTTTGGACAAGGTCAGGTAGAAAATACAAATGTATATAACATATAAGCATTAAGAAAAGCCAACAAATAATACAAGTTAAATATATGTAAAAATTTCAGTACAAGTCATGAAAATTAGGAAAATAATATAGGTAATCAAATGAATAAGTTGTAATTTTAAACTTAGATAAACTTTTAAATAAATATATATCAAGTGTTCTTTTGTCAGAAAAACTATGGATATTAAGGTGAGTTTGTCATGAATTTAAGTTATCACTTATGTCATTGCAATATGTCGTTTGACCATGTGACCTAAGCACAGCAGAAACTATATATTGTAATTATTTCTCTGACCTATTCCTAAACAGTACTCTTGACAGAATTTTAACAAATACTGTGTGAAATGTCTCAACATGAGCAATCAGCCCACATGGGTGAAGACTGCCAAGCACCTGTATGTGTGAAGCAATTCATTTAACATAATTTTGACATTTTGATATACACATTAATACTAAAGTTGGAGACTTGATTTAAAGTGATACTTACATGATAAAAGGTACTTTTAATCTTCAGCAACTATGAACGACAATGAATAGTGTAAAACACTTTTTGGTGGGGTTGGGTTCAAATTTCATCATTTGTGTAAAAATACATATTCATGGGTACTTAATTTTGTGGATCTATCATTTCCATAAAAAGTGATACACATTTCTCTCTTATAAGTTTACTAATATACTGACGTTCATTTCCACAAATGTTCGTGCAAACAGGTTTAATAGATAATGCAGTAATTAAGCCAGGTGATTAAGTTATTCCTTGCTAACATCTGGTGTAAGTGTGGAGATCTTAAAGAAACTCAAATTTATGGTAGAGTTGTTACAATCCTAAATGTGTTTTTATGTTCATTCAATTTTGCATTGTAATCAATCAGTGTTAGTGTTTACATGTCATGCATGTACTTATCCTAATATATATTTCATATTTTCATCACTACAGATAATCATGGTAATAAAACAAAGAAACAGGTCATGCTGTTCTGTATGCATATGATGGGTGTGGGTGTGGGTGAATCTGATCTCCAATTATCTCGCTATATTTTGATGCCTCGAAAGTTTAGTTGGTTAGATTTTCTTCAAATTCATATTGAGAAAGGCAAATTATGGTACTTAAATTTCCATGTAAGTGGTTGTTGGAAAGTTCATTTATAAGAACAAAGACTGGCAAAATTACAGAATTTTGGCTATTTTTGGAAGCAGTTGTTAGCTCAAAAAGAATAAGTCTGACTTAAAAGTAGGATAGAGTATTGTTCTTTGATGGCATATTTCACAGCACCTCAGGCAGACAACATTCTTGACAGAAAGTTAAATTTGTAAAACTTATGGAGAGTTATCTGTAACTCATGCTCTGATTTCATGCATGCAAAAGCCTTTATATTTGTGATGTAAAATTTTACCCATGCATCATATACCAAGCTTGAAATAGGTCAGAAAATGCCTAACAATGGACAACATCATAGCAGCAGCGGTGGATTTTAAATTTCAAGGGAAACAAATTGAATCACTATTTTCGAAGTTCAATTTTGGCAAAACAACAGTAATACACAACGTTTCAAATGCAATCTGTTATTCATTCAAGTTGTACCACTTTTATAATTGTACCTAACCGGAGTAAAACTTAATGGAATACATCTATGAGGTATTCTTTTGAAAAACCAGTATGGCAGAATAGTCTCATTCACCAGCAATAATAAATATATTTTTCAATTATTTAACAGGGCTATAGCCAGAGCTTGCAGAAACTTGGGTCAAGCAGACAAGAATACCAATGATGCAGTTGATGTGCGACAGGAGCTGGATCTCAGAATAGGTCTGAGCCTTTCTTCTTCAAAACAGGGTTCCCACACTACCAGGAAATCGGGAAAAAATCGGGAGAAATAATAATTTTTTCCTGACCGTGAAAAGTCCTTGAATTTCACAAATATTGATGAAAGTCGGGAACAACCCGGGAATTTTCTGCCACCAATTGATGTCCGAAACAATCACATAATTGAGTCGCAACTAAACTGATTGCAAGTTAAATTTATCGAGTTCTAATCAGAATATTCAGATGGTGCAGTATGAATCATTTGGGTGCTTGCAGTAAACATATATGCTGAGTCAATCCAAAAGCTCAGAGGATTAGATTCATCTAATAGACTTTTTTTTTTTCAGAGTCAGCTTGATATTTGTATCTTTCCTGACATGGAAGGTATGAAAACCAGTCTAGCATCACAAGAGGCCAACATGGTGGTGGCAAAGCATAGCTGCTTACCAGATGGCCTAGCAGATTTTAAACATTGTTAGATTGAGTGATACATGCATGAAATCAGTATGAAAATTTCTTATTTTCTCAGAAATTGTGAGTATTAAAATCGTTATGTTTTTAATCTGTTGAAAGACAAGATAAAACTATGGTGTTGATGAAATGTAACCTGGTACTCGCTATTTGCATTGCTAGTCACATGAGTACACAAATCTAACAACCCACATTTTCAAATGTTGTAGAGAAAAAAATAAAAAAAATATTAAAGTCGTATACTGGTTGTAATAAAAATACAAAAACAAAAGAACACAAAATTTTACATATTTATATATTCCGAGAACAACTTCTGGACTTTTGTTGTATCATGTGACTACCATGTTGACATGTGCTCTGCTTGATAAATCAGACTGGCCAGATTGCTGGTTTTTTTTTTTACAAAAAGTATCTGACTTTCATTTAATATAATTGATTTCTGTACAGCAACATTTAAAAGATTTTGGTGTTGATATCACATGACTATTGGACTTCTCATGTCGTCGTTTTTAGATTTGTGAAGTTATGTGACTAGTAATGCAAATGGCTGGTACCAGGTCAGGGTTCATCTGTGCCGTAGTTTCGTCTAGTCTGTCAGCGGATTAAAGACATGTCAATTATAATACTTGCCAATTCTGAGAAAATAAATCATTTTCCAATCAATTTCATGCAGGTATAAGTCGATATAAAATAAGTTTAAATTTTCTAAGCCCACTGATAAGCGACTACCATATGTCGCTACCGTGCACTGGCGGCAAATTCCAAAATTTTCAGTATGCAGTTGCTACACCCCAACCTAAATGTCTAAATATGAAAAATGGGGTGGGAATATTCGGAGGAAACCCAGATTGGAAAACGGACTGCTGTTCGTTTTAAGCCAAATTTGTAGTCAGAATTGTTGAATTTCAGCGCTGAAATGAGAAATTGTCGTCCCTTGAATTATATATTAAAAAAACAATACAAGTCCCTGTATCAGTACAGGTTTGGGGACTGGGTTAACCAATTACAAGAAGACAAGTTGATTTTACAGAAAATTCAGTCCTTGTTTATACAACAGTATATAATTTTGAAGGTCTTTTGTCAAAATTTAAATCAGCCCTTTTGAAAATGTTTTTTAAATGATGGAATTTTAACCAGATCGTCTTAAGGAGATTAGGTTTGAAAAATCTTGTTTGGGATTTTATTGGCACAGATAAATTCAGGGTTAAACACTTTTCATTACAAGACGAGATTCTAATTATTTGCGTTTATTGTTTTTTTTTAATACTGTAACAGGAAATGTTTACTTTCTATAAGATGCAGATATATATATATATATATATATATATATATATATATATATATATATATATATATATATAATTATAAATATATACCAAACAGAACAGAAAGTGCTATCCCTGGATTCTATAGAAGAATGCTTGATAATAGTAGGCAGAATTAATAATTTCATACAAATAATATTATCATACAGGTTAGAGAATTTTAATTCATACTCTACGGAGTTTCAAACCCAGGTCCGCGAGTAAACGGCACCCATCGCCTTGCCTGCACACACCAGCCCATATCCCGTCAAGACTAAGCACGCATCACCAAAAAATGATGGCACTGAATCGGTGTTAGATGAACTCCTGTGTAGCAGACACACTCGCATGACGACCTAGTAATTTATTCTCATATATATATATATATATATATATATATATATATATATATATATATATATTTGAAGGGAAGTGGTGGCTTTTTTCTCAGTAATGCAAGCACATGACTTTGTTTAGATCTTGTTTTCAAGTTGTGTCCAGGTATATCAATTTGCAAACTCTAGCTCATATCTCTCTTGAGATTTGAAACTGCTTCACTTACATTAGGAGAGTGGAGTTTGGGACTTCTCTTGGGTGATGAGATGTTGCAAAGAATTAAGGATTTTCCGAAGCTGGCAAAGTGGTATTAACAATTCACATAAATATGTGTATTAGAAAGTATAAAACTGAATTAACACCAGAAAAATACCTTTTGTGTGGATTATTGTTTTTTTTAGGAAGTTACTTGCTAAATTTAGGTGCTCAGTGCATATGCTAAAAGAGAGGTAGGCATAGTAGGATTGAGAGAAATAATAGGTACTGTGAATTATGCCAGAAAAATAATGTTTGTTTGGTAGAAGATGAATTCCATTTTGTTTGTGTTGTCCAGCTGTGACCAAATAAGAAAGAAATATACCATATGTAGAAAATTTGTGTCCCTCATGAGTCCTAGTATTATAAGAAATCTTTCTTACTGTGTCAGTTCGGCTTTTCATCTTGAACAATCTTTGATAACTCATAGGAATAGTCGATGATATATTTAGTGACAGTAACACCTTTATAATATTATGCACTGATTATTTATAGGAAATTACCTACATATACTCGTGTTGAACACCACATTTGATTACTATACACCATGGCACATGCTATATTTACTTGTATTTTGTAATATGGACTGGTGGCCTGAATTACTGAATAAGGTATTATTATTATTATTATTAAATGTACTCCTGTCATCTCTTACCTTTTATCCTAATATAATTATGAACAAGTTATGTATTTGAAGAAGAAAGAAAATTTTGGTGTAAAATAAATATCTTCTTTAATACTTTATTTCTTCATAATATAGGGGAGAATACTTCATATTACTTGATGACCTTCACAACCACCCAGCTTTTTGAGGATCCTCATTGGTAGTTTGCTCAGATAAAATTGGGCGACTCCAACTAGTTTAAGGGGGTCGGGGAATGGGTAAGATTTACTTCCCTTTGTGTGATGTAGATAGAAATAATAAATTTTTGTCGTTTAATAGGGCTGGATTCATGTGGTAGCAGGATTTATATTCCCAATATTAATGTGATCAGATAAGTATTCTGTGAGAAATATAATTTATATAAAATTTGCAAGAAAACAGATTTAAAGTTGATTTATTAAGTTATTTTTTGCTAACATCTGGCATAAATGTCAGAACTAATACATTTAACAGCACTTTTGTAATCTTAAGTAATTAGGTTCTCAGGTGTTCTTAAAGACCACTGATCAAAGTGTAAAGTTCACAATGCTTAGGATTAGGTGTTTGAACAGAGCTAATGACTGTGATGACTGTAAACATGACAAGTCTAACAAAATTGCCCCATGGGAACCCTTGTTGCTGGGTAACCATAACCTTGTGGTCCAAGATTGGATCTGTTAAACTCTGGTGAATGGCAGTTTCATTATTGCATATATAGAGATGGCTGGTGTTGAAGGAATTGTTACAAAATACATTTTCTTGAGTGGTATTTAGACAGGATTGATGACTTAAATTTACCAGAGGGCAGTGGGGATGTAAATTCAGATCAGGTCGCTATGGTCTTGAAAACATCTAACCATAAATCCAATTTATATAAAGTGGCTTTTCAGTACAAATAACAAGTAGCACTTAACAGAGACCTGATTGAAATAGGCTTTGAGAAAGTGGGACTAATCAGCTGATTGTTTATTTAGCAGTTGATTGATATTGTATTTATAAATGGGAATAATATGTGCTTTGGGAAATAAAGAAGGACATGGACAGTGACTAAATAAGTATTTATTAACATACAGTGACTAAATAAGTATTTATTAACATACAGTGACTAAATAAGTATTTATTACTATTCATCAGGTAAAGTCATTATGATCTCACACAAGTTTTCAT
>JAECUM010047345.1:0-32043 GCA_016617855.1 Megalonaias nervosa
AAGTGATAGAAAAGCAAAAACAAACAAGTTCTGTAAAATTCAACAAATAATTTATTTCCCTAGAATACAGAAGTGAAAATTTGAAAAGAACATACAGCATTGCAATTTAAATCCTAAATAGTCCTAAAAGTTCTATCACCAGTCCTAATAAATAGTTCTAATTACATTCCAGTGGTGTTCAAAAAAAACCCAATGCTGAATGTATTGGTATGCCTGTAGTGGTCTGAGGTGTGACGATGTGCTAACAGTCTTCCAATCCCGATCATATAATCTTTGTGTTTGTCTGAATTGACTATAATTCCAAATTAATATTTCTGGACAAGAATATTACTGAGCACTTTGTAATTCCAAGAATAATAATTAGAATAAATGATTCCACCCAAATCAAAATCTGAACACAACAGTACAAATGATTCTGCTTCTGCTTGTTTAGCAAGACTAAGCAATTTTTCAAGTAAAAAAGACTATATAACTCTCTACTTGACCTAGGTCACAGTTAGCATTTTCTGAAAATGTTATCTCTATTTAGTTGAATTTCCCATTCGAGAACATTCTGGGTTGTCAACAAGACAAAGTCTGTTACTAAAATTATAATAAAGGATGTGGTGAACATCAGGTACACTAGGTTATTCTGTGGGGGAATTCCAATGTTCTAGACTTAGATTAAAATAAACATATTTACATTAATAATAATCTGAATACTTAATCCACAATCATAGGAAAAATAATAGCTATGTATTCTGCTGTCCACAAAACAAATGTTGTTTGTCAGGTACAACATGAACTTCATTTTGTACAAGGTGGGGGGAGGTTTCTTTTATTTTTAATGTAGCTTTAAAAATTTTCATGTCAGCAGTGTGAAAGTTTATAGTGATGGTCTAGCACTGGGACATCATGCTGCAGACATGAACCATTATGTCCCACCAAGTCATATTATCCTGACACCAGGCTGACCAGTCGTAAAGCTGTCCTCTTAATGCTAAGCACCAAGCATCAGGCAGCTACTTGTACCATTTTTATAAGTCTTTGGTATGACTTGGCTTGGGTTCAAACCCGCTGTCTCCCGCATCCGAGGTGCATGCTCTAACCACTAGGCCACTGGAGTGGTCTTTGTACAAGGTCAAGTCCAAAAGACAATTATACATTCCATATCATCAAGGGGAAAAAGCTAACAACAGTGCAAATTAAATATACTGTACATAACAACTGTATCCTGACTAGTTATGCAATAAGCTTGTATTCTGTGTCATAGTTTATCATATATTAAACTTGTATACTTTACCCTGGTTATACAGTAAGTTTGTATACTGTACCCTGGTTAGTTTTATAGTAAACTTGTATACTGTACCCTGGTTTAGTTATACAGTATGCTTGTATACTGCACCCTGGCTAGTTATACAGTATGCTTGTATACTGCACCCTGGCTAGTTATACAGTATGCTTGTATACTGCACCCTAGCTAGTTATACAGTATGCTTGTATACTGCACCCTGGCTAGTCATACAGTATGCTTGTATACTGCACCCTGGCAAGTTATACAGTATGCTTGTATACTGTACCCTGGCTAGTTGTACAGTATGCTTGTATACTGTACCCTGGCTAGTTATACAGTATGCTTGTATACTGTACCCTGGCTAGTTGTACAGTATGCTTGTATACTGTACCCTGGCTGGTTACACAGTATGCTTGAATACTGTACCCTGGCTAGTTATACTGTATGCTTGTATACTGTATCCTAGCTAGTTAAGCAATAAGTATTTTTAAAAATCCACTGGAATGTCATCTTAGGAATTCTTTCCTTGTACTCAAAAACAGGTGTTTTGAATAGATGGCCATTAGACCTTTAAACCGCTTGATTACCCTAATCATATAACAAGTCCCTCTGCCCCACTATGAAGTTCTCTTTATCCTTCTCCTGTCTCAGAGGGACAGAGACTGGCAGGGAAATGAAATAAAAAAATATTTCTCATAGAGATAACCATATTCTTGCCTCTATTTCACTGTATCTAAACAATTTCTGGTCACAAACTGGTATGTGGAGAGAGACAATAATTTTGCCTCACAGTTGAGTAATAGAGTGATGTCATTTAGGTCAGTCATAATGGCTTTAATAAACATTTCTGTAGTAGCAACATAAGGCCTTGTAGAACAAAGCCTTACTATTGGTAATTATCAACATAACAACCTGACACCATAAATATTATGAATAAACTGTTGTCACATGATCTGCTTAAAGATATGCACCTTATCCAGTTATTTACCTTCTTATAATCTTTTACTGCTTACAAGGCGTTATTTTACAGTATTCTTTCCATCAGTTTGGTAGATGGTCAAGAACTGCAGAATAAGAATGGGCTTCCATTGGTACAATAACTAATAAAGGAAGTGAAGATAATCATATTTTATTTCCAAATGTTTGATTTTCTAAATATCAGTACATTTATGTGCTCAATTTCAGTAGCAAGTCAGATGTGTCAAGAGGGGATGTTGAGATACAGATGGAGGAAAAAGGTTTTAAGAGTAATGAGGAGAGGTTAGAATAATGGAACATTTTCTTTCCTTTTGTAGAACTATCTAGTGTGTATTTGTACCCAGAATTTAATCTGTAGTATGGTATTCTTACATAATCAGGCCAACTTTTATAAAGCTTGACTACATAACTCAGAAGTTTCTTCTTTTACCAAAGTGTTGTGGTTTTTCAGTAACAATTTCTTGCATTTCTAAATGATACTTTCAATTAAGTATTTCTTTTTGTCATCCCAATTTACAGTAAGATGTTATGATATCTAGTTCTGATTTTGAAAATGATTTCATTTTTGGTGTTTTTTGCAAGCTATGCAGCATCAGGTTGAAACAATCTGAGACATTTTGTTTTAATATGCCAGTTATCTAAGTTCTAAGACAAATACATTATATTACAATTGCATATAGCTTTTGTGTTATGTTTGCCCATACATGCAGATATTCACCCTTCAGTATATCGCTATGGATAATTTTATGAAAATTCCTTGGGATTAACAGTTGGTATATAAATGATTAATTTGGGCAGTTGATTATGTAAGAGTAACAGTCATGTTCAAACCTTTTCCCAAATACATACTTGAGAAAGAATTTGAACACCAAGGCTTTATTTCTAGTTTCAAGCAGTTTGATATAGTATATTCTGGCCAGTGCTTTGACAATGTAAATTGCATATTATTCAGTTTAAAAAAAGTGTATATCTATCATCCTCATCTTCAATGGCTTCCACAGTTTGCTGAAAGTTACAGCACAGACCAGAACGTGTTGCCATTCTTTAGTTTTAGACTACATGTGTCAAAGAAAACTAATTCACCCCAATCTGAATGAAAATACTACATGACTCCACGAAAACCATTACAGCCCAGACTGACTGGAAACACTATATGAGTCCATGAAAACCATTACAACCCAGTCTGACTGTAAACACTACAATAGTCCAAGAAAACCATTACAATCATTACAGGTGTCCATGAAAACCATTGCAATTTAGTCTGACATTAAACACTACATGTGTCCAAGAAACCATTACAAACCAGTCTGACTTGAAACACTACACAATTTCAAGAAAACCATTATAACCCAGTCTGGCTTGAAGTGCTTACAAGTTATTTACGTAATAAATCTTGTAGCCAAACCATTAAAACAGATTTATGAGTGGCAAGATTGCATTATTTTGGCTTGGTTTCACCACACTAAAAAATTAGAAAACTTTAACCTTCTCAAAAGTATTCAACAGAATTCATCCAAGTTTGAGAGAAAACATCCTGGTACTATATGTCTGAAGGCATTTCAGGTTGGATTAAAAGATACTGAGTTGCCATGCAAGATGGCTGTTATTACAGATAGTAAAACCTTTAAATGGCATACTGCTGTCTTCAAAACTTGTACACAGATTTTGACCAGATTTGACTGAAATGAACTGTTTGAAAATTAATATGACCACATCACTAAAAAAAAGATTATTTTTATACGTACTCCATAATGATCAACATCTCAGATGAATTTCATAATGATCAACATCTCAGATGAATTCCAATGATCAACATCTCAGATGAGTTCCATAGTGATCAACATCTCAGATGAATTCCAATGATCAACATCTCAGATGAGTTCCATAATGATCAACATCTCAGATGATTTCCATAATATAATGATCACCATCTCAGATGAGTTCCTTAATGATCAACATCTCAGATGAGTTCCTTAATGAATATCTCAGATGAATTCCATAGTAATCAATATCTAAGATGAATACCTTAATGATCAACATATCAGATTAATTCCTTAGTAATCAACATCTCAGATGAATTCATAGTGATCAACATCGCATTACATATCATGGTATTTATGAAATGATAGCCATTGTTAAACTGTTCTGCAGGGGTAAATGTCAGAGTTTATATCATACAGACATTTTCATCGCATAATTATAGTGATGATTAAATCTTTATGAAAATTTTGCTCTCTAGATTGACTAACATGTTATGCTCCCTAAAATTGTATGATTATTAGTATACAAGCATATGTCCAGAAGATCTTAGATGAATTGGATTTCATCTTTTCGCAACAGCTGGTCATATTAGTGTTATGTTCCTTTGCAAGCCAGCTGAACAATATCAGGCCAATGTAATTGGGAGGGGAGGGGGGATTTATTTGCACCAAAAATGGATGGCTTATAAAATGTCATGTGATAAAGAATTCTGAATGGTGTCCCAAGAAGTAGAAACTTGCTTCCTTTCAGTAGAAGATGGAATATGTCTCTTTGCAGATACTGGAATTAAAAGCTATTTCCCTAAACCTAGAAAGGACTGATTATAATTGCTTTTAATGATTTTTCAATATCGCAGGATTTATCTGCATACTTTTAATATCCTACAGCTGAAGGAAAAGCCTCACCATATTTTGGGACTATGTAGCAGTTTTGCTACCTGAGTTCCATTTATTACTGAATAATGTATTTCTTGTGTTTAGAATTTTTTCCAGGTGATAGATCAAACCTTGGAAGTGTTTTCATAAAGGTTTTCATCTTTGAAAACATCCATGTATAGAATGGAACTAGGATCCCTTCAGTCATGATAGTATGTTCTGCACAATTTTCACTTACTAAGATGCATCTGTTAAAATGAAAATTTGTTTCTATTTCACATCAGAGGTTATCAGTGACATTCAGTGATTACCATTTTGCATCAAAGGTTATCACTGATCTCTGGGAAAAATATCAGGCTTCTCTGTCCAAAAAACAAACTTGACTCAAAATTTTCTCAGAAATATTCTCACATTAAAAGGGCTTCATTTGTCAGTTTTCAGTAAATATTTCCAAGACTGGGATAGCATTTCTTGTTCAAAAATAATGGGCAAAGTTTTGTGATGAATGGGACATATCTCATAGAATTTACACTATCTCAAAGAATATTTTGTTCAATCTCACAGTCTGGTACTTCATGGAAATTTTGCTCTTTAAGGAAATATGTGACTGGAACAATGTAGACTTTTAATATTTTATTTTTTTAAAAGTAAGCATGGTCAGTATTTGTAATGGATTTAGTGACAAAAATTGATAATACAAAACCCATCACTGTAAAACCTTACATTATACAGAACTTCTGACTACTGGGTCTTTCATTATACATGTATCACACTCACTCATGATAAGGTCCTTCATTATAAAGCACTCCCTACCTCAAGAGCCCATCATTTTATAGCACCCCCTCACTGTTGGACAGGGCCCTGGGTGGCCACGTGGTCTAAGGCACTCACCTTTACTGAGCACTGCCACCTCACCTCTGTCTGTGTGGCTTCAAGTACCAGGCTAAATGGCCAGTATGGATATGTGAGAAAGCTCATCAGTATCTTAATGTGGGTTGGTGGATCTTGCTGGGTTTACCTGGGTTCTTCTGTCAACAAATATACTGGCTGCCATGTATAACCTATCATGTGCTGAAAAATGGTGTGTGTGTGTGTGTGTGATTTGGATTTTTAATGTAGCTTTAATGATTTTTCAGTCATATCGCTAAGATGTCTGCTGTGTGGCAGTTTATGGTGATATCTAGCACTGGGGCATAATGCCACAGGCATGTAGCATGATGTCCTACCCAGTCACATTATCCTGACACCAGTCCTAACACTAACCTCTTAATGCTGAGTGCCTTGCGAGGTAGCTGTTAGGACCATTTTTATAAGTCTTTCAAACCCACGACCTTCTGATCCGAGGCAGACACTCTGACCACTAGGCCACCAGAGCGGTCACTGAAAAATAGCATTAAAACTATATTTATTACACCCTTTATTATGCAGCACTCCCTCACAATACAACCCTTATTATATTTGGTTAGGGGAATAATGTGTCTTCCTGCACACACTATTCCCACATGCAGACATTGTATTATGTTATGTGCTAAGTCTATTATTGCCTTCTACTTTGGAAACTGTCCTACTACATAACAATTGAAAAATTGCTCGATCATTTCTGTCAGATTGTGAAATAACTTCAGAAGTAATTGTAAGAAAACACATCAGTTTGTGCTTGGTGATTCATGTCTGGTTGAGTGTACCACATTGCTCCAATTATGACTTTGTCTCCTTCTGCTGTCATATTGTTCCATGTGGGCAAAAGTAGTTCAAAGTATAGTTCTGAATAGCAACCATCTACATCTGAAGTTTCTTTCTCGATTTGATGGAAGAGGCTGAGGATGATGGTATAGTGCTGGTATAGTGACTTCATTTTAGGCTCCAATGCTAAACCTCACCAGACAACACTGCAGGAGAACAGTTTCCATGGGAGAATGCTTGCCCTTGACTCTACAAGGCAACACTACATGATAACAGTCCCCTCAGGAATGCAGCAACAAACTAATATACTACAGACCAAAATGAATGTCAGATTTTTAATTCAGATCCAGACTAACACAAATTCATAGCCTGTATCATAGGCATGGGAAAATAGACCAATTATCTTCTGTGTATGTTTAAATATTCTGTAATGGTGATAGAACAAGGTAATTACAGGAACACTTAAACAACAGTGTGCTTGTATGTAAAATTTCAGTAATGCATTGGACAAACTCTGATGTTACCTTTGAGACTAAATACAATATAATACATGACATTGACAAAACAAAAATCTCTTTCTCACATTAAAGCATGGTTTTATGTTAATTTATGATTCACTATCAAATGGACACTAAGGAATAATGCTAAATCTTATATACTGGGAATCATGTTTACAGCATTCACCCTCTCTCCATACAGAATATGACCTACTAACTTATCCATATACCTATTATAGAACACAGTTATGTATTAGCATATGCAGCACCACGAGTTTTTCATTATTTGCATCAAATGTTTAGTATGATTAAGATATATTTCTTGCCTTCTCTACTAGAATTTTGTTTGAAAATGACACAATAATGTTGTACAAGTATTTCCAACTATAAATTATCATTTACTTAGCTTTCAGCATATTAAACATTAAATTAAACAATTCACCATGATTATATTTTATTTTCATTTGCACTTTATTATATGAATTTATCCAGCATTTGATTAATAAATTTTTTATGTGCCACTTGATGTAGAAAGTTCATTGCATTGACAAATTTGACCTCTAATGTGCCCGTGCAGTTTATTTGTACTATTAATGATATCTCTTACTTTCTGTCATAAACTGACTTTGCCTGAAGCGGACTATAACAGGAAGTAGTCAGTATTTAATTTCTTAGATGAGCTGTTTTCTTCTAAGGCACAAGTGATATGCCATTGAGTCAGGTTATGTTCCATTTAGATTGTATCTTACATAACTGTAAAAATGTGCCATTGAGATAGGGTTTCATAATTTCAAGCCACCTTTTACACTGCATCTTTCACACTGAAGCAGACTGTATCAAGATGTAGTTAGTATTAAATTTCATAAATGCTCAGTTTTCTGTATATTATAAGGCATTACAGTAATATACAACTGAGACGGATTCTTATTTCCAGGCCCCTGGTGATTGATAATAGAATCGGAAACAAAGATGAATCAGAAACTGAACATGTACTATCAAAACCATTTGACCTAAAAGAACGTCGACCTTTGCCCCCTTTGAATAAAGAACTTAAAGATAAACCAAACCATCGCCCACAGCCAATACCCTCAGAGAAGAATGATGTAAAAGATCAAAATCGGCGAGGGCTATCCGCTAATTTTGAGGATGCACGAGGCCTGGCATCTGAGACGCCTCGAACCAGCAAACTTCCACCCATCCAACATCAAGGAATTTCAACTGTACAGGAGGAAGGTACCTTAGAAGAGCCCAAAAAGAACAAGAAGAATAGAAAAAAGAAAGATAAGACAGATGAAGAAAAACATGCAGATGAAATAGCAAAATAAACAAAAAATATTTTTTAAAAAGTCACTGGAAAACCAAATTGTTTCTGATAAAGATTAGCTAGGATCTCTTAATTACAATTTATCAGTCTCTCTACATGGAGAATGCAGCTATGTTATCTTCACTTGAATTAGCTGGAAACAAAGTCTCAAAACTATTGATTTGTGTCTGCCTATTTCAGTAAACAAGTTTTCATTTCGTATAATACAAGACTAGAAGGGAAATATGACTTTTCATAAGTATATTTTACAGAATTTTCCAAAAATAAAAATTCTTGAAATTCTGAATTATTGACAGTGAAATAATATATTCATTTTTAAAAAAATGACCCCGACCTCATTGGCTCTGAGTACTAGAACTGATTAACAATGTTAGGCAACTTAAGCGTTTGAGTTACTGAGATCATACTGTATTTTAAAATCTTACCGAAGTTGAATTTATGTCAAGGTTTATTGGGTATATAATAGATGTATCATATGAATATTCTTTTTTTTCATGAAGATCATGCATCTTTGGCTAAAATCATATCATCTTCAACTTGAATCTACTCACAAATTTCCCATGTTAAAAATAGTTGCATTGGCACAGTAAGATGCAGAACAGCAAATGAAGAAAGAAGGGCCCTCTTTGGTCACTTGTGTTTATAGTATTTCAGTATATCATATGATATTCCAGTACTGTGTAAAGTAGATATGTAATAGTCTTTGTGATATGTAATATTTTTATTGTACCTTCATCTCTCTGATATCTAAATTGTATTTATTCAATTACTTTTTTGCATTTGTTTTGGTGTATTTTCATTATTCCTGAAAAGGTATTGACATTATTACATAGACTTTTATAAATGGAGTTTTAAATGACAAAACTTTTGATATCTTGACTGTAATGATTTATTTAGTTATGGTTTAGTTGGGGGGACGGGGGTGCCATCATGATTATAGATACTGTAGTGCAAAATGTACAGCAAAAATACAAAAGTTTTTGTAATTATGTATTTGAATGAATCATACTGTAGGGTATTTTAGTTGTTATCATGACTTTGAAAGTCACAGTATCCTAAGAGTAGTTTCTGCTTTAAATATGTACTCTCTTGATTTTTTAAGTTACTCTTTGTATGTTGAATTTTCATTGTAATTTGATGACATTTTCTTGCATCTACATGGGCCTGTATACATGGTACAAGCAAGCTTCATTTACCTTGCTTTTTAGACCTAAGCTGAACCATGTGTAAGTGCTATTAATGTAAGTCCAGGCATGTAGAATGGCTTGATACTCCCTCCCACATGTTTTGAGAGGCAGGAACCATTGACTGTTGAACTATGTGTACAATGCTATTTACAGTACAGTATGTTGCAGTTGAAATAGCATGTACAGTGCTCTTAATGTAGGTGACTTGAACCATGTGTATTTGCAGTAGCTATTGTTGGACCATGTGTACATGCAATTACTGTAGGTACTATTGAACCATGTGTACATGCAATTACTGTAGATGACTGTTGAATCATGTGTATGCTGCTATTAGAGCTGATACATGGATGTAGAATAGTCCCTTTGCTCCCTCCCATATGTTGTAAGAGGCAGAAGTCATGGTGGTACAGTGATTAGCAAGTCAAGCTTGTGACTGTTGAGTCATGTGTACAAATACAATGCTATTGCTGCAGGTTTAGAGATATAAAATTGGTCTAATGATCCACCCTTATGTTGTACAAGGTGAGTAATGTAGGCAGGAGGTGTCGTTTCTGTGTGGTTTATGTTCCAGACTCATGACCAGAAGGGTCTTAAGTTCAAATCCTACTATTGTATCAGATCAGTTTGGTTACTATGGTGGATCCTTTGTCAAGAACCTTTGCTCCAAATGCCTCAGCACTAGACAACTTGGATGTGCTGCTGTGCCATAAAGTACCAAAATACCAAATGCTGTAAGGTAGCTGCCCATTTTACTTTCTGAAATACTGTGAATACTTTGGAAACACATTGATATCCACGAGAGTATTTTCATCCAAAGTTTCAACATTTGTTAAGCAGTAACCTAACCTTTGGTGTGAGATTATAAGAGGAATTTTCAGCCATTATACTTGATTATTTATTAGGAAAGAATGAATACCGCAACAGCTAATGTTTGTTTCTTTGTTGATTTTTAGCACAGTATTGGCTTTATAATGACATTGAAATGAGTTAAGTAATTTTCCCAAGGTAGTAGCTTCTAAAATTATCTCATTCCTTGTGTTCTGGAACAACTATTGTCATCTAGCTTTATGCTGCTTTGTTATGTTCGTTTAAGCAATTTGTTTTGTTTTGGCAAGAACCTTGTTGAATGAGTGCAGACAACTAATTTAAGTTCCATAGACCATTATTGTTATGCACAGACAACCGATTCATTTGCCATAGACCATAATGTTAATTTTGCCAAGTTACTATATTTTTATGGCAAGATCAGCAAATCATGAATGATCCATCCAAAAAGGATATTTTAAAATGATAAGTGCCTACAATAAAAATTCAACCCAGTGAGTTCTTCTCAATTACATTAGTCCCAATTACATCAAATAGTACCAGTGTGGCAACAGAAATAAAATAAAAACAGTGTTAGATTGAAGTTAATTATTCCATACATGTGGGAACTAAGAAGTCCATTTCATTGTTAATGAAATCCCAAGTTAAATATTTTATTGCCCATGAAATAAAGTAAGTTAATCGTTTGAGAATAGGAATGAAAGTTATAGGAAAATAAAAGAAAAAAAAAGACGAGATAAATATATTGCCAACTTAAAGAAACAAAATAAAACACTTGACTGATACAAATCATGCAACTGCATTTAGTGGTTTGGTTTTGACATGGTAGACGTACCCAGTTTTACAAAATGTGGAAAACTGCAGTATCTTTATACAAGCTGTAGCACAATAACTGTACATTGTTTATCCCTAGACTTTAATAATTGAATTATATACATGTAGTTCCAGTTTTGAAAGCCAAGAATTTTTAATCAAACACTGATATGCTTGAATTTATGACAAACCAATTTTAGGGACTCTTATTATTGGAAGCACTGCTGAGACAATGCATTATACAACATGTTAATAATTATTAATATAATATAATAATAATGTTTAATAAGCATTCCCTGGATAGCTGTTTTTAACTCCAGAGTGACAAATTTTGTACTGTAACAAAAAATATCAAAAACGTGTGTAAAAGACAACTTATTTTTATTACAAACAAATTCAGCCACACTAGCTGTTAAAAAGGGTGGGAAAGAGTTTGTGTGCATTTTATCTGAGTCCTTTTCTATCAGGTGTATCTGTTGCTATATGGCACAGACAACTAATTAAATTCTCATTGAATATCTATCAAATTAATAAACATTTGTGATAATATCAGCAAATGACACTTACATTTTATGAATCATCTATCAAAGAAGAAATGATGAAAATAATGTGCTGCATGCCTTGTTTTTGACAAAAATTCCATGTCAGCTTTAAAAATCCATCCAGGTGAGATCTCCTCATTTACATCCAATAGGAAATGTGCAGTGACAAATGATAAAATAAAAATGGTGTTAGGTTCAAGCCTGCCAATGCATACACTTGACTAATTCATAGGCTTCATAAGACAAATTATGTTAATATTTGTAGTAATTATTTTCAACCAATCATCAATCTTCATTATTTTAAATACAAACTTTTATATAGCACCACACACAGACTGGTTCCAGAACCCCTAAATAATTAGTTGCATGTGACCAATCACATCTATGCCATATATTTTTAAATAATGATAGATAATTTTGAGGTGCACATTGATGAAGAAACTACATCATAACCTGAAGATATTGCTGTCCAGTCTTTTCAAACAATGGATATAAAATATACAGTTTTTAACATGATCATAATAATTCATCATTTGTTGTTCTTAATGTACGTAGATTCTGAGACTATCACAGCATGCCTCTTTATGGAAATAATGAAATGAAATAATTGCCCATTATGATTTCCTGATGCTGGCACCTGTATGATTTCTCCCTAAGCAAAGCAGTGTACACAAGACCATGTACACAAGACCCATGTACACAAGACCATGTACACAAAACCAATGCAATTCATGTCCAAGGTTTGAAACAAATACATTCACAAAATGTTTTAATTTTGGTGTACATAAACTTATATTTACATGTACTGTAAGTTCAGAAAACATGGAATTAATAAAATGCTAACATATATGATTTTTGAAAACCCTTATGAGAACTGGCTCTTGCCAAGAACAGGAGTGGCATGAGTACAATAATGGTGTATGCTTAATGACATGACACAAGCTAATCTGTCATCAAAACTTTGTAAAAATTAACATTTTTCTAAATAGCAATTTTTGCTGTCTTTTTCAAAATTCAAGTCAATGTTTAGATTGTATGTGTTATAATATTGCCTTTAATGTGATCTATATGCCTTTGAAACTTACTCTATATGTGGTAAATAATGAATAATTGTGAATGATAGCTGTTTTGCTATGATGTGTGTGTGATATGATATAACTTCTGTACATATATATTTATGATTTAAATTATGCAGTGATAAAACATTGATAGGTAGTGTAGATTACCTATCTTGTATATTTATGGTTTAAATTATGCAGTGATAAAACATTGATAGGTAGTGTAGATTACCTATCTTGTATATTACATAGAAAAATCTCTGATCTTGACTATTATGAATGTTCATGCATTGTTTTCTTTGACTTCTAAGTTTTAAAATTGATTTTATATCCGTCCAAGTGTCACAACATTTGTATACTCTGGTAAGTAATGTTTTTTTGTTACATAAAAATGTATACTGAATCAGCATTTAGGTACATCAGGAAACAATAGCACAGTGCTAGAATTGTCTTCCGTTTCATAATAAAGTATGTTGTATAAATAAGAATGGGAACAGAAACTGGTGTGTAAAGGCAAATAAATTTATTTGTTTATATTAAATTAATTATATGGAGGGATTTTAAAAAACTACAACATACATGCACCAGTACAATACATATGTACCATTGTAACATACATATACCAGTGCAAAATACATTTACTGATACAACATGTACCAGTAATACATACATGTGCCAATACAACATACATGTACCAATATAGCATGGGGCCTCGAGTGGTCTAAAGCACTCACCGTTATGAATCACTGCCATCTCACCTCTGTCTGCATGGGTTTGAGTCTCGGGCTCAGCCAATGTGGGTATGTGAGAAAGCTTGCCAGTAGCTTCTCGTGGGTTGGTGGTTCTTTCCGTGGTTTTCCCGGGTTCTTCCTCCACCATTTATACTGACCGCCATGTATAGCCTATCTTGTGCTGCAAAATGGCATTAAAACCTATAACCACAACCAATATTAAGACACATGTACCAATACAACATACATGTACCAGTATAACATACATGTGCCTAAACAACATACATGTACCAGTGCAACTTGCATGTACCAGTGCAACATATATGTACAAAAATGCAACTTACATGTACATGTACCAATATTGTCTCTTTGTCTGCAGATTTTCCCATATCTGATTGTTCTCTTGGCCTCATTTGTACTAAATGATTTTCTGCTAATCAAACCCAAGGACAAGAAAACTTGAAATATTCAACTAAATATATAACTGGATGATAAGGCCTAAGGATTTCCACTAATCTGAATGGAGGACAACCAAACTTCTTGCTCTAAATCTTTTGCTAAGTGTAGATATAGATGCTGTTGCCCTTTGATTCTCTACTAATCTGTTCATGGACAATCAAACTTCTTGCTATAAATCTTTATCTTGGTGTAATGGACATTCAGAATGGCCAAAATCATTAGACTGTTTTGTTCAAGTCCAGAGTGTAAAATATTTTGCTGAGACTCCTGTGTGTATTTCAATTTTCGATCCATATTTTGCCTTAAGTTCCATCCTATAGAGCACAGACTAAATTTGCACAGATTTGTAACCAAAAGGATGCGGGTACAAATCTGACCATGTGTCCTTGGGCATGATATTTTACTACAGTTGCCTTGGCACTGAATAACCATTCTTGTGCTTGTGTGCCATTTACAATAACAAAACAAATATTCTAGGCCCAAACAAGATTAAACAAATTATTCTAATGAACATGCTTAATTTAAATCAAAATTGTATCTAGTATTGTTAATTGATGTCAGAATTAATATTCCAGTGGATTTGCTTCTTCTGGGACAGGGTTTATATTTTTTAATGAGTAGTGACTATCAATTTCTGTATTTAGTCTTTGAGAAACAAAAATAAGCAAAATTTGGATGACCATTTTACCCCTGTAACAGCTCCATTAGTGTTGGTTATATGTGGGATTTGGATGACCTTTACCACCATGTTTGCTCCAGTGTCAGTGTCCTTAATGTTGATTTTGTGTGTGATTTTCTAAACGGAGAGAGATGCTCACACAATGTGTAAGTGATATCAGCTTCATTTGCTGTTATTGGAAATGTTTCTGGATAAATATTACTTAGCAAAAAGAGATCTAATTTTGTATATTAGTAAGTTTTCTAATATTTCTAAACCTGTAGCAGTCACAGTTGTATTTTGTCACTGTTGTAGTCAGCTGCACATGCTGTTCTTTTGTATATATTTCAATAAAATTATGATATGATTAGGCTCTTTTGTCTTAATTTGCTGTTTATGCCAAATTGATTGTTCATACATGTATTACATGCATGCATACATAGATACATACAGTCCACTCATTAAGTTGCTATTTGACAAAGAAAACTGGTCAATGAAGGTTTGATTAATAAAGTGATTTACTAAAAGACTCAAAAGGTTTAGTTTTCACAGAGACTTAATATTTGCATACACAGGTTCATTTACAGATCTATGCCTGTATAAATTATACATAGATTCTTTGTACATCATTAAGAATTATATTTAGTCGACTCAGAAAGCACCTTGACTGGTACTGGTAATTTCCAAGTATTTCTCTATCATTAGATACCAGCTTAGATTACACAAAGTCATGAATTCACCTTAACCATGTCCTTCTGGCATTATTTTTACAGGATACTCATTTTGAGGCTTGGGCAAGAAATGTTAATGATCTGACATAAATGAAAAGTGACATTATTATTGACAAGTGACATCCTAAATGACAAGGAACATCATTAATGAGATGTGACATCATAAATGACAGATGACAAATGATAAGTGACATAATTAATGACATCATCATTGATGTTATACCACACATATTTAGTATGGTCTTGTGTTGAGTCTTCATGTGACATGTTCACCAGCAGAAAAGCAAGGAAACTTGATGTGAGATATTTCTTTTCCTTTTACATGTACAAACTGATTTGTGACTTTTTTGTTTTAGTGGTAACTTTTTGAAGGTATAAAACTAAACAGCAAGGTATGTATATTGACACTTTAAAATTCAAAATTGTTTTTTAATATATGTATCATATTAATAATTTGTATTTCAATAAGAAAATTTTTTGGTTCTTTTTTTTTTTATAATCTAAAGTGCTTGATCCCATTTTTGATGCCATACATGCTTGTGCTTATTGTTTCATGCAAGTCTAAACCCAACTGCATGCTTATTTAATTATTATGCATGAACAACTCACTGGGTATAATTGTCACTGCCTTGTAACCAGCTTTGGAATGCAGTATTTTATGATTGTACATCGTATCTTGTATTAATGTAGCAGCAGAGAATGCAGTATAATATCATTGCATATGTTATCGTGTATTAATCTACCAACTCCACAATGCAGTTCTGTTTCTTATCTTGGATTGATTTACCAGCACTGGAATGGCGTATAACATAATTGTACATGTTATCTTGTATTGATGTACCAGATTAAGAATGTGCTTCCTGTTTCTTATATCTTCTACCAACAATATTTAACATCAAAATAAGAATGAATTAATGGCTTTCATTAGGTAACATTTCTATTGTTCAACAACTGTATTGTATAAAATTACCAGCTACACAGAACAATCAGATCATCAGTCTAGCATTACCAGCTACATAGAACAATCTGGTCATCAGAGTATAGCATTACCAGCTACACAGAGCAGTTGGGTCATCAGAGTATAACATCACCAGCTACACAGAACAATCTGGTCATCAAAGTATAACATTACCAGCTACACAAAACAATCTGGTCATCAAAGTATAACATTACCAGCTACACAGAACAATCTGGTCATCAGAGTATAACATTACCAGCTACACAGAACAATCTAGTCATCAAAGTATAACATTACTAGCTACACAGAACAATCTGGTCATCAGAGTATAACATTACCAGCTACATAGAACAATCTGGTCGTCAGGGTATCAAGTACTAGGATGTATTTTTAAATATTTGTTTTTACCAATTTAATTGTTTGCTAACATTTACAGAAACAAGACAATAAGACTAGTACATTCAGATTGCTTTGCTATTCACCAGATACTTTAGCCACAGTCCTATTCAAGATGTGTGGACAATAAGGAAATCAGATGCAAAAACTTACCCTGAACTTGTGTTGCAGCTGTCCTTGATATGACTTAGTATTACTGTGAACCTGTGTTGCAGCTATTCCGGATATGACTTAGTATTACCCTGAACCCATGTTACAGCTCTCCCAGATATGACATAGCATATTAGCCATGAAAAGTAATGTATTTAAGGCAGAGAAACACCACATCGAATGATACTGTGGAATCTGCAACTGGCCTAAAATCACAGAAATGGACACAGGCATTGACACTATCCCTTTTAAGGCTAGATATTTATACCCCACCGTGTCACATGCCAGTGGTAGAGGCATCATTATATATAATCTCCATCCATCTGTCTTGGTGAAAATATGTGTTTTGCAATTCCAAACACAGTGCTGGGGCATCCTATTCCCATGCACATGTTTCTGTTTTTTTATTTGACATGTTTAATTTTTCTTTGCAGATCAGCAGTACCAGTCTGAGGGACCTGAATATGCAGATGAGGAGTTGAAAGAGCTTGAATGGAAAGAATATTGCTGAAACAACACTTTGTGATACACTACCAGATTTTCAAAAATTCTCTCATAATTTTCACATTACACTAAATACATTTGATTAAAAATGTTGTCCCTGTAACTAAGCCACAATGTGGCTACTGGGAATTGTCACACTAACTAAGCTACAGTATGGGTACTGGGAATTGTCACACTAACTAAGCTAAAGCATGGGTACTGGGAATTGTCTCACAAACTAAGCTATAATATGGCAACTGGGAATGATTTTCATACATATCAATTTTCGATGTTTTAGAACAAAATGCCATTTTTGTCCTTGCTATATTGTCTGGGCATGGGATCCTTTTGTTTTCACTTAAATACTATTGATTGTTGGATCTTTAATAATATGTAACCACGATATTAGTACCCTTAAAAAAAGCAAATTCAATGAATTATACACCAAAATGAACAAAATTTTAACTTTTTTAGAAATATGTTTAAACTTCATGCCTCAGCCAGTATTAATTTTATTCACAGATTTGAAGACATTTAGTGATGTAGTAACTCTTTCAGCCCAGACGTTGACACAAACATTTGAAATTAATCAGCCATACCTTTCAATCTGGATTTAGATAAAATTGTCATACATTTCCATCATGCAGTGTATTCATTCAAGGCCACTATGAAAATAAAATGCCACAAGATTATAATAATATTATCATGCTTAAATTTAGCTTTATATCTGATGTCTGATTGGTTGAACGCAAATCACCAATCATATGTCAGAATTTGAAGTTGAATTTGATTTCAGTATGTGATTCATTTGTAACATTGGAGCTTGATCTATTTAATTATATTGTAGCTGTGATGATTTTTTATCCTTTACTTACTGTTACACATATGACTTTGTATTATACAGTACTTCCTACTTTACACAGTGTTACACATATGACTTTGTATTATACAGTACTTCCTACTTTACACAGTGTTACACATATGACTTTGTATTATACAGTTAATTCCCTCACTATAATATCCTTCATTATAACACTGTTCCTATCATGAGGCAGATGTAGTCATGGATTCTATGTTATTAATGTAGCATTAAAATGATGTGTATGATGTACTTAATTAGGAGGAAGGTTTACTTTATGATTGTATATGCTATGACTCCAATAGACACACAGAAAGGTTTACTTTAAGATGGGGGGCCCCGAGTGGCCGAGTGGTCTAAAGCGCTGATCGTTACGGATCACTGCCATCTCACCTCTGTCTGCGTGGGTTCGAGTCCAGACTCGGCTAACGTGGGTACGTGAGAAAGCCTGCCAGTAGCTTCTCGTGGGTCGGTGGTTCTTCCCGGGGTTTTCCAGGGTTCTTCCTCCACCATTAATACTGGCCGCCATGTATAGCCTATCTTGTGCTGAAAAATGGCGTTAAACCCTATAACAACAACAACAACAACAACTTTAAGATGGAATGCGCTATGACTCCAGTAGACACTCTTATAGTATTATATACTTTATTGTATGGTGGTGCCACTATAAGTTGATATGGCTGTTTGGCTACAATGCAGAGTGTTACAATATTTCGTATATTTGAGTATAAGGTGGTCTCTCTCTCCAAGGTTGTATGCTGTATTTTTTCAGTGGGTAGTTTTTTAATAAGGGTGTTATGTGTACTGATACATATATACAAACTTTGGAATAATTTACATATACATCATTGACTTCATCTCAGTCTCCTATCATTAAAATCAATGATTACTGTACAGTTCCAAATGACTTGATTATTTCCATATGACATCTTCCAAGCCTTGTGACATTTAATATTGTGCTGTGGTAGTTACAGCAGTGTCTGCTGCATAACTCAAAATGATGTAGTCATTTCAATAAGTCTTTTTAGTCTTCTGTTATTTAATATTGGTCTGCGATAGTTTTAAGGATGTCTGCTTTTGTAAATTATGCTTCCTACTTGGCTTTGAAATGATGTGATCATTTCATTTTGATCTCAATGATAGGATGTCATGTGTTACCTTGTAGCACTTAAACTCAGAAATAAATTAGACATAAAATGATGCAGTTGTAACTGCTGTCTCTTACTCAGTAACAAAAAAGAAAATGATGTGATACAGTTTAAAAAATCACACTAACTGTAAAAGGAGATGATTTGGTTTCATGCTTTACAGCACAGTAATGCAAATAGGCTATTTAGTGCTGACACAATTGGAGTAAAGTACCTTGCCCAAAGACACACCACAGTAGCTAACCCAGGCTGATCCTGCAGTAGGATTTCAACTTATTCCATGTCCATTTTTTAGTCTAGCACGCTAACCACTGAACCATTGCAGCTCTCATAAAAGAAATGAAGTGATAAAGCTTAACAAATCAGAATAAATGTGAAAGAAAATGGTGTGACAAGTTTAAAAGATCATAATAACTGTAAAAGAAAATGATGTAATTCAGTTTGAATAATAATAACATGCAAATGAACGAAAATAATAAAGTCAATGAAAAATAGAAAAGACCATAGATAATTTACAACCTGCCATAAATAAACAGCGCAGACCTTTTGTTACAGAAAAACAATATGATTTCCATAATTTTGTCATACAGAAGAACATTCACTCACCAACATACTTTTCGTTAGATCAATTTTAAATACACATTCAGTTATTATTTAAAGCAGACAACCTATTAGTGAGGCTATTACATTATGAATTACATTATATATATATATATATATATATATATATATATATATGAAATTGGATTCATGACAATCATCAGTGTATCATCCCGGTATTTGAATTAATTTTAGAGGGATATTAATCAGATTGTGTAGAGTATGTTTTTGTCTTGATGTTTTTTGCATAATAATCATCTGTGTATGTGTGTGTGTGTGTGTGTGTGTGGTCACATAAGTGAGGAAGAAACTGAAAAAAATCCACAGGAATCAATTTTAAATTAGTAGTCTGAAGATACAGAAAGGCTTAGAAATGATGTGAAAGTAAACTTAAATGGGCAAGCAAGTGTTTAAGTAAGTTAGTAAGCAATTACATGTAACTAGGCAGGTGTGTAAGCCCATGTGACCAAGTGGTCAAAGATGCTCGCTTTTACAAATGACTCACATCTCACCTCAATACACATGGGCTTGAGCTCAGCCAATGTCAGTATATGAAAAAATTTGCAAGAAGCTCCCTGTAGGTCAACGGTTCTTCCTGGGGTCTTCCTCCACCTCGTATACTGGCTGCCATGTATAACCTATTGTGTGGTGAAAAACTGCAAAAAACTAACACAAATAAAAATGTATCTAAAGTGACAAGGAAAAGAATCAGTGAAGTCAGTGAATGCATGTGTGTATGTGCATGTATGCAGCATTCTCATTGAAGTACTACAGTGTGTAATTTATGTACAAAATTTCTGGCATATGTTTCTTAAGATGAGTACACACATTTACATAGAGAAATCAAATGGCAAATGTCAGGCAAGCTCTGTATTCATCGTTTTTGGAGTAAACATCAAAGAAAGGTAAACATCAAAGAAAGGTGTACATATATGGAAAGTTTACTCCATATTCAAATGGGTGCAAATGCTGATATGTATATGTGTGTGTGTGTGTGTCTCAGTATGTATGCAGGTTGTGTCTACATATGTATGCGTGTGTGTACATATGTAAACATGCATGTGTGTATGTCACAAAAGTCACATTTTTCTCCATGCCATAGAAACTGATTATGTAATCCCATTAGATATTTTAGTTGACCCAAGTGTATTGAGTCGTATCAAATGTATGACGTCAACTGATATTTATATTTTGGATGATTCATTTATTAACAGTAAGAGTTTTGTTGACTGGACTGATAAGTAATTTACTTAAGTAATCAAGGAAGCAGCACACACAGACCACCTCATCTTCAGAAATTTTTTTTTTAATAATTCGATATTGTGTCATAACGTCTACATGCAATCAGTTGCCTTAAAGCTTATAGAACTTTAAAGTATTGTTGAAATGAGTATTCAAAATCTGCACTGAAAACTGAATTTTCTAAGGCAATTTTTATTGTGGTCTGATTAGATAAAGCAAATAATCAGATGATGGATACGGTGATGTGTGTTTTCTGTAATATGTTTTTGATAGTGGTCGAGATAAACTTTGCACAGACCACAAAATAAAATACAAAGTGTGCAAATTTACCATTGGCATATTTCTCTACTTAACTGACACTGAAGAAATTTAAATATAAATATTAGCGAAAATTCCATCAAAATTCATTAGGAACTTTTTGAGAAGTTTAAAATTAAAACTTTTCAGGAAAGATAACTTCTGTTAAGGTCATTAATATTCATGAGTTTTGATGATTTCGGAATATACCAATATATTTCTAAACATATCTTATCAAGATTAATTTGATATGGGGGGGTTGGGGGTGTATTTCACTGGACATTTCAGGAATGATATACTTGTAACTAATATACGCAGAAATTGGAGCTTTATAACGTTAATCAGTTGTATTCCTTTTCATTTCAGTATGCTATTAATAGCTGTAATATAAAACACACAAGAGATATAAAAAAAAAAAATGTTCTTCTGAGCTTGCAAAGAATATTTAAATTATTTCAAATTAGATTTTTATTCACCTATTATGTCGTAAATGTTTTTAAACATTTAATGTTTACGGAGTTATCACCCCACCCTACCCCACCCCGCCCCACTTCCCCTCCCTCCCCCCCAAAAAACGGAAAAAATTAAGTGCCAGTTACCCAAGACTATTTCACAGAATTTGCTCAAATTTTCACTGTTGTTCATGTTAGAAATGTCGATTTTGTTTTTTTAAATTGTTCTTCTCGAGGACTGTGTCACATATACTCCGATCACTATCACATGCCGATAACTATGACGGGAACATCGCTCGGACTTTCCGTCAGATTGTGAAACAACCTCGGAAGTAGTTGTAGGAATACACATCAGTTTGATGTGTTTTGTGGTTGGCCTCTGGCGGAGTGCACCACATATGCTACGACAACAAAGGGCGAGAGCGTTCTGATCGTCTCCTTCCGCCGTCATTATTTTTTAAACGGAGGAAGTTCAGAATATAGTTGCTGCATGGCGAACTACATCCGATGTTTCTTTCTCGACTTTTTTGGAAAAGGCCGATTGCGGGTAACGAATAAAATAACTCCTAATTAGTTAGTCATGTAGCACATTGGATAATGAGGACAATAAGATCCGGTGAACAAGATAAATGGGCGCAGTGGATGACGGGGAGAACAGTACGGGTCCGTACTTTCACTATGATGGAGTATGCTTGTTACCTGCGGTCTCACAATCACCAAAGTGTGACGTTATTGTGGCTAAAAAGGCTCTTTAGCAATCTTGAGAACTATTGTATGACTGTTGTGAACAGGTTTGAATTACAATTCGTAAATAAAGCCAGGTGTAGAGATGTAAACTCGTTTACAATCAAGTTTGACGTCATTTGCAAACTAACCCAAAAAGTTATCAGAATTTTCTATGAACCTAAGAATTCACACTTTTGTTTGTTTTCGGGGACGGGGTGTAGATTCAGTGTAGAAGAATTTACAGAGAGAGACACTCAAGTAAGTGTAGGAAATTGCAGATTTAACTGAGAAAATACAGATGCGACGTATGATAATATTATATGTTTAAATGTTTAATATGTTTGGCGTTGTAGTATATGGTTTTTCTAATGCATACTTGTTTGTGCTTTTTTTAACTACTTACTAATACAGCATTCACCATTCCTCTTGAAAATAACAGTTTGCTTGTATCATGCTGGACTACCTTTTATCCACTTGCTTTGTTTTTTTGTTTTTTTTTGGGGGGGGTCAACTTACAACATAATGGAATTTTCACATTTCTCAGAAAATAGCCCAAGTTATTGAACTATATCGAATTCTCGACAAAATTCATATAAATGCGCAATTAGGTTCTCTTTCTACGCTATAAACCTTACAAAATGTTAAATTTCAAAATCCCCTGGTACCTCAAGTCTTAGAGAAACGTGATATGCTTATACAAGTGGAAAAAGTGTTCTGTACGGCTGAATGCCCTCTTACATCAGTATTACCTTCAACGGCAACAATGTCACCCACTTCTAAATGGAAGAATCCATATAGACACATAAAGTAGTTGTATGTTAACTAATATGCTTGTTATACTTAGCAAAATATTTGCAATAAAAACTCACCAAGCAAGCTTCGAAACATTGGAGAATGCTATAATTCATATAGAACAAATATCATACGCATAGAATACACAAATCTAACCCATGCGTACATTTTGTGAAATGAACCTTGACCTTGAGTGTGTGCCTTGCTCGTGTCCACTAACAGTAGAAGACGTTAAGTATATCGATTTCCAAAAGACGAGAACTAATTTTGTTTTATCTTTATCTTGTAAAAGAAGATGTTTACTTTTATTTGAAAGGGTTTATCATTTGAAGATCTTCACTTGTTAACCTTAATATTTTCTTCAACGACCACATATTTACATTTATTTGGTAGGGGATTTTTTAAACGTTTTTAGTATAATGTTTCGTTTTCAAGATTGTAATTCGCTGCCATTTTTAAAAGGGTTACAGGTGCCTCCATTTGCTACAATTTATTCTTTATGTTGGGATTTTGTATTGACCCAGATCTCTCTGATTCGGTTGAATTTACGTCCAATAAACTATATTTGAAAATTTTATGGCTACTACTAATCTCTACCAAATGTAGGTTGCAGTGACATATCGTCAAGTCAAAATACCCTCTTTTGGGTCTTAGATTATGCGTAGAGCAGACAGTCGATACATCGCATGACGTGGAAATTTTTATTTAATTTTGTTTTATCTTCAGCAGCAAGATTTTATTTTATTTATTATACTTCACTCAATGAATTTCTTGAATAAAAATAGAGAATTTTATGTATATTTTATATAGTCTTGCCTTTAATTAGCACTTTTTTTTTTAATTATTGTGTATTATCTTGAAGTTGTTACTTGATCGTATCGTGTTTGATTTTATTGCTTTGTATTACCTTGCCTTTAATTTATATCGATGTAAGTATTCTATATGCATTACCCTTTCTTGCCGAATTCCCGTCTGACCATAAGTATTTACCGAGCTACATAGTATTGTAATTATTGTGTGCACCTTTTCTTGTGGAATTCCCGTCCACCATAATTACCGTTGATCTACATGTTACTGTGATTAATTTTGTAATATTCTTGAATTTATTGGAGTAGAGTTTTAATGGAGTAGAGTTCCCCTTTGACTTAAAGCACCAGATAATAATAATTTGTTTCCTCAATTTACAGTGGTCATACTATTTTTGGTGTGTAATATTGAGATGGAGGAGGGACCATTTTTTACGATTTTGTTATTGTTTAAATGGTAATGTTTTTGGGTCATGTGTCTCCAAACTTAGATACAGAAAGAACTATGGCAGGCGCGATGGTTGAGTGGTGACCGTTCAAAATTTGCAAGCCATCGGTCGCGAGTTTGAATCTTGTCAAGATCAACCTGAATCAGCTGGACAAAAGACATTACTCCCATTGCATCGGTAGCCTAGAGCCTTCCTGTGTTGATATGCCGTCAAACTTCACGAAACAAAAAGAACTCGTGCAGTGCAGATATCAGTGAAGTATACGGTTTCAGGCTTGTTAGATATCGAAATCATCAGACTGAATAAAAATAGAACCTGATCTCACCCCATCACTAACACCATCACTACCCAGTGTAGATCTTAGATCACTGTTAATCTCATCCCATCTCATAACACCATCACCCAGTGTAGATCCCAGATCACTGTTAATCTCGTCCAGTCACTAACACCATCATCACCTAGTTTAGATCCTAGATTACTGTTAATCTCGTCCAATCACTAACACCATCATCATCCAGTCAGGTCCCAGATCACTGTTAATCTCATCCAATCACTAACACCATCATAACCCAGTCTGTATCCTAGATCACTGTGAAACTCATCCCAACACTCAACACCATCATCACCCAGTTTAGATCCTAGATCACTGCTGAGCATTACGGTAGATCCTAGATCACTGCTAAGCATGACAGCTTAGATACTTGACACAGATCACTCGGTATTTCACAAGCTTATCAAATGGGCAGTACATCCAAGCATGTAAATTGTACTAGTTGTATCTCGAAACGTTGAGCATTACCTTTTTTATACCAATGCGCGGGGTGGGTGGGGCGCTTGGTTATTTTACATGTTGTGCATAGTTAGCAACATCAATATAACCATTTCAACACAGAAGCTGGACCAACGTTTTGAACAGAATAGGACCTCAAGTTGACAAGCTGTATGTGTTAAATATGAAAAGTTGTGTAATAAAAAACTGCAAGCTGAACGAGCATCTATCCAATAAAAAAAAATAAGTCAAATAATACACCACACGGGTTGTGAGGACCAATGTTCAACTCGTATAGTTTGCAAGTATGTTCAATAATCGTGTACATTAGATGCATGCTTTAGGAAACCATCCTGGCGATTAAGTCAAAGGGGGAGGTTGAATCAAATGAAATGTGACACCGAATCGTTTCTTTTCCAGCTAGCACACAATCGGGCGCACGTGCGTAACGCCATAAAATCAAAATACCAACCATACATTAAGTTCAAAGAGGCACACATTACACACCGCTGATGGGGGTACGAGGTGTGTGCCAGGAAAAAGCTACGTTAAATGTATGTACTCGATGCTACACATTCTCTAGTCACTGAAGCTGTTACGTTAGCCCGAAATTGGTACCTGTTTCTTGTTTCCAGCTTATAATGTCTATATGCCATGATTCAATTGAACTGCAATGAACTAAGATCATTAATAGATCCATGTAGCCTGATTATTATAGAAGTGGGTCAGTGCGACGAATTTATCTCAAAGAAATATCTATTACATGAAAAATATTTTGTTTTGGAGATCAGGTGTGGTGGAAAAAGTGACCGTTACTATCCATCTGACAATTAGATTTACGTCCGACCGTTTCCAGAAAGTCTTAGTAAGATTGCGCAAAAACCGGTACATGTAAACATGAAATTTGTTAGGCATGTTTATATGCATATATAGGTGACCATATTAGACTTTCGTATTATAATAGCCTTTTTTCTCCCCTGGCGTATTCACAAGGGTGCTTCGTTGAGTCAAACCAATCACAAGAGTTGCATCTTTCATACAGAAAAATTCGTTTAGTTGATTGTACAGTTTGCACACGTACTTGACGCATGCATACCTATTGAACGGTGGAACTCTCATATACGACATACATACTTGGCGCGTGCATACCTCTTCTACGGTGAAACTCGCATATACGACACACGTACTTGACGAGTGCATGCCTCTTGAAGGGTGGAACTCGCATTTACAACACGTACTTGACGCGTGCATACCTCTTCTTGGGTGAAACTCGCATATACGACATACGTATTTGACTAGTGCAAACTCCTTCAGTGGTAAAACTCATATACGACATAAGCATTTGAGTTGTGCATACCTCTTTTACGGTGAAACTCTACCACAGTCCATGTCTTCTCGTGGCCACTGACAGTGGAACTCGTTCCTGTCGAGAGTTACTGCTTCCATCCACAAATCTTTCTTCCTTTTTATCAAACCTAATATATTTTGTATGTATCACGAAAGGAAAGCTTGGACATTTATTATCAAAATGTGGTTTACATGAAGATTTTTTAAAATTCCTATTTTTACGTATTTCTTAGTTTCACATGTCTATATTACTTTTTAAAGAATTTTAACATCGTTACTGTTTATATTTATTTGCGGTTTTTTGTTGGGGGGGGGGGACGTGTCTTTTAGGAGTATGTATTTACGTTTATTTGGAAGGACTTTGTCTTGCAGGAGTATGTATTTACGTTTATTTTGAAGAACTTGTCTTACAAAAGGTTTTAGCAATTTTTACATGTGCATTTTAAAAAATTATGGACTTAAGACATGTTTATCAACCTTGTAAATACTATGTGAAAATGCAGTGTCGCAGATAAATAAAATGTAATATAATACGCTTCAGTTTATTTGTGGTTAGATTATCAGATCAAGTATCATGTCACGAAGGCACTATTTACCCTTGTAAGTTAGTTATTGAAATTTTGGACTTAAAAGTTTTTCATCTGGAATTGTGATAGACATATTTTACAAACACAAATCTAACTCTGAACATTATTAATGAGTCTATTTATGGTCGTCCCACGCAAAACATCGCTTCGACGCAAGCAGTTTTCAGGAAAAGGGATTTAACAGGAACAAAATCTAAACTCTGTGTACCTGGAAAAGAATTGATTGGGCGATCGGGGCAACTTACGGTTTTATGTTCCCATATGGGTCTTTTGTCCATATATTTTAGCCATACAACTTCTAAAAAGCTTAGCAGAAACTGTTCGTTGTAAATAATTACAACTTACAGGAATCACCTAGTTAAATTATTGTAATTACAAATAGGTGTAAACGTTTAATCGATTGACATTAGTACAAATTACTAGTTTCCAAACCTTTACCTTAATAATTGCAATAACCTAAGTACTCTTAGCAGTTAGAATTAATTACATTTATAGAATTAATTACATTTATATTTACATTTCTGCTTAATTAATGTCATGTGATCAAAATGCAATGTATAAATGACCAAGATGGGAACATAAAACCTAATTAGTTATTTTCATGTGTTATTGTGTATAGTAAATTGAATGTATACAAGTCCATCGGCTTATCAAACATAAATATTTGTTGTCTTAAGGTGTTATGTGCAGTCACTTGAATTTATCCGTTTGCCCTGACTTATATGTTTGTAATTATCTTTATTAGTAATAAAACTCTCCTTGAAAATACGGAATCGTCTTATTCTTCACACAGTCACAAAAAGACACTTGTTCGTCTTAGTCTTCATACGATCACGGAAAGACTTGTTTGTCTTATTCTTCACACAGTCACAGAAAGACACTTGTTCGTCTTATTCTTCATACAGTCACAGAAAGACACTTGTTCGTCTTATTCTTCACACTGTCACAGAAAGACACAGCTGTTCGTCTTATTCTTTACAATGTTATTCTTCACAGTCACGGAAGACACTTGTTCGTCTTATTCTTCATATAGTCACGGGAAAACACTGGTTATTTTTATTCTTCACACAGTCATGGAAAGACTTGTTCGTCTTATTCTTCACGCACTCACAGAAAGACACAACTGTTCGTCTTATTCTTCACATGGTCACAGAAAGACATTTGTTCGTCTTATTCTTCACACGGTAACAGAAAGACTTATTCGTCTTATGTTTTACACGGTTGCAGAAAAACACTTGTTCGACTTATTCTTCATACAGTCACAGACAAACATTATTGCTCATCTTATTCGTCATAGTCACAGAAAGACACTTGCTCTTCCAAAAATATTGGTTGACATCAATAATACAAACTAGATCGTCGTCTACTTATGGTGAGTAGGGGAGGGGCAACCCCTCTCTCACCAGATTAACGTTATATATTTAAAAAAAAGATAAGCCGGGGTCATGTTGGCTAGGGATCACAAAAGGTCAAACTATATGAGATGTGTACTGTCGCTGGAGATTATCGAAATCATTTTGACGTTGTCAAAATACCTGAACCGATAGCATCACCACGTTACAAATTAAACAACATAAAACATGACGTTCTAATAATTAATATATAGAGGGATAAACATGTCATATATGAGAAAAGATATGGCAGCCATTCTGTACAAATAAAGTGTTTGGATAGGAAAAAGAAACGATCTGCCGTGATAATACGTTTATCAATATAGTTTGTTTTTTTATTTTTTTTTTCCTTAGAGTACGACTTAACACATTTTGCTGACTGAAGACTGGCTACAATTAAAAAGTGTTGCTCATTGGGATAAAAGGGCTGAAAATTCCCATTCTATTCGATTGATTTCGATCTTCTGTAGGCGAAATTCTCTCTCTCTCTCTCTCTCTCTCTCTCTCTCTCTCTCTCTCTCTCTATATATATATATATATATATATATATATATATATCGCCGCTATTTGCATAATTGTTTTCTATTTACAATGACACGGCTTAGAAGTTCAACGTATGATCCAAAGTGTATAGGAATAATAGAACTTATTTAAAGGTTTTAAATAACATGTTTATGACCCGAAATTAAAGTCTTGAAATAATAAGTATAATCTTACAAACTGACTTAGACCTTTAGAAAAACAAAAAGTTGAATGGGTTTTAGTAAGACGTACACGCAGGCAGGAGTACAGTAACCCTGAGGCAAGGTTCACGGGAGTTTCAGTACTAGTATTTCACGCAATATAATGTCGTAATTAGGTTAAAATGATATTGCATGCCATGTTTTCGTAGATATAATGTAATCTGGTATATTCAAATTAATCCGCCAGGTGCTCGCCTATCAAGAATTGTTGGAAGAGGTAACCAAAATCGTGTACTCTATCGAAGACAGCTGGTAGAGATAACAAAGATCGTATAGACTATCAAAGACTGCTGGACTAGATAGTCAAGATGGTTTAGAAACAAGTCAAATATAGATGTAATATAATCTGGTATGATCAAATTAATCATCCAGGTGTTCGTCTCTCAAGGACTGTTGGTAAAAGTAACCAAGATCGTGCAGAAACAAATCAGACATAATGCTGTCAGAACTTTTCAACAGCTCATTAAAAGGATAATAAATTATTTGGAAGTTAAATTTCTGATCCAATTATTGCGTCGCTATTTCCTAGACTGCATTACCGTCTGTATAAACTGAACGGCATCCTGTTTGATACATTGTTTCGTGGAAGAAATCATTTGAAGCAGTAAGTACTTGCAAAAAAAAAAAATAAAAAAATAAGATGCCAACTTTGTCATCAGCACCTTCGGTTTAAAACCCCAGACCTCTCTCTCTCTCTCAGTAATGTATCATAGCGACTTTGTATGTAATTATGTCCCCAAAGGACTGGATAACTCCCCTTCACAAACTTAAGTTGCTTCTAGTTTGGTAAGGTACCATAACTCGTGCTAAAAACATACGGAAATATATCTAGTAACTCAGTATAAAAATCACGTGGAGCTGACATCTCAGTCCAAAGAAAAAGTCCTTCATTATCATACACCCTACTCCCTCCATCAAGACTGCCTCCATAGTATATGTATATGATTACAGGGCATATCTTTGCACTCAAGGGTACGGGCCTTTACAGGGACTTGTTATATATCCATCGTATATTTCCGACAGGTGCTTGGGTAACAACTGCTATTCGTATCACGTGTTCTTCCTGGTCCAAACACATTTATGTTATTATTTGTGTTACCCCAACTGATACTCAAACGTATTCATACTAATCGATGATGTTGCATCAAAGTACGACGTGTACGTAATCATCGGCAGTAGATAATAGCTACAGTAACGTGAGAGAGATGATGTTTAAACAATTTAAATATGTTTACTTGCATCAAACTTGGCTTTCTAGCTAACACCCTAATCTCTCTCCCCCCCCCTCTCTCTCTCTCTCTCTCTCTCTCTCTCTCTCTCTCTCTCTCTCTCTCTCTCTCAGCATAGTAGCTAAATGATAAAAACTAACAATATATCTTCATTTAAAAAATATAAAAGTATTCATTTAACTCAAATTCATTTCATTCCTTCTTTTTTTTTTTTTTTTTCTTTTTTTTTTCCGTCTTTAAATTTGTTTTCTTTGAAAATAAAAGAACCCATAACCAACCCCATACTGGATTCGGTGTCTTGTTCGGACAAGACATTGTCTTATCACAGGAATTATCGGTGCACGACATGCAAGCTTAAAGTCCATGAACATGTTTATTTTAAATTGTTCAATACGCAGGCTCGTGTCCACCAGTTGTATAATACCAATTGTCTAGATGAAGTGAAGATAAGCTATCGTCACAAATGGGGTCCTTCGCATCGCGATCAGAATAAAAGAGGTTTTCAAACAGAACAGTTCGAAATGAAGAGCGAACTGGTTTTAAGTCGACGTCGGTATAGTTGTAAATTAATCCAAAATTTGTTTGTATAATGTGGACACTAACTGGTCCATTTTCGCTGAACAAGGGTCATTAATACACTTTGTTCAACATAGACCAGGAACGAAATGGATCGATGATTCTTGGTAAATTAATATTTTAGTTGGTCAAACAAGACAAAACTATTATATAAATAAATAAATAAAAGAACTTAGCACTACATTGCAAAGGCAAGTGAGCGAATTTGTATGTATTTGTAAAACAACAGACATACATATTAGAGCTAAGTCATCGTGTCTCTGTGTATGGTTAATATTTGGGTCTTTAAAAGTAAAAAAAAAGTTAATGTAGCAAGCATACTTGCAATTTTTAAAATGGAGACGATCACGTTCAAGTTCACACATTGGGCTTATTAAGAAATAGGCACAGTGACCAGTTGAACACTAGGCTTAGTAAAAGACAAGTTCAACACTACCCTTTAGCAAGGAACAGATGTAGAGAAATATTGGACACTAGGATAAGCAAGGAACAGGTCCAGAGACATATTGGACACTACCCATAGCAAGGAACAGGTCTAGAGATATGTTGGACACTACCCATAGCAAGGAACAGATATAGAGATATATTGGACACTACCCATAGCAAGAAACAAATATAGAGAAATATTGGACACTAGGATAAGCAAGG
>JAECUM010047346.1:0-12015 GCA_016617855.1 Megalonaias nervosa
TGGCTGATTAATGATTGTGTTTGCAATATAGCTATTACAGAATTAAAATCCACTCATTTTATATATAATTCATTTTAAGATCTTTGATGATAATGCTGTTGTTTTTCAATGAGAAAATACCTACAATGTTGGCAAATAAAAGTTGCTTTTGGATGGTATTAACCAGAGCAAATATTAACTATGTTTTGTGCATCTCTCTCTCTCTCTCATACTTGAATACTAAAAGAACAGCTTTCAGTGAAAAATGTATGACACATATCATATTCGTAAATGGCAAAGTGGTATTTTAAGTTTTCCAGTTAGAATAGGGTTAACAGATTTTAAAGGTCAGGTATTTACAAATATTAACTGAATTTAGAAATCTACTAAAAGCTGATATATTTGTTTTCTCAGAATGATTAATAATAGTAATATAATACTAATGACTTTTATTTAAAAAAGAAGCTCATTTGGTCAACTGACCAATCTTCCATGAAGCCTTCTACAACGACATTTGTACAAATATATATATATATATATATATATATATATATATATATATATATATATATATAATGCACAATTTTTACAAGATAAGGTGTCTTTAGACAACAAATGCTGTTAAAAACTCGACAAATGATCTACTGCTACAATAAAATATGTACAAGGATTCAAGTATGAGTACATACAGGATTCATACAAATAGTAGTAGCGAACACGTGTAAAACATTATAGGTGAGTACATGATAACAGTGTTGTGAAAAAGAAGTAATACTGAATTAAACAAATGATTGTTTCTGTACATGTTGACAAATTTTTAAAAGCTGGCATGAGTCAGCTGACTTTATATAAGCTGGTATGGAATTCCATAGTTTGGCTCCAGAAAAAACAAAACTCTTCTAATAAAACTCTGGATTTGGTTCAGGTAAATATAACTTGCTGTTTGAGATGGATCTTAGTTCAAAACATAGGTACACTTTTAACAAATTTAAAATCACATTTAAAATAATTTGGCGCCAAACCCTGTAAGGATTTATAGACTAGTAAACCCTACCTGAAATTGAGTTCTCTTCTAAAATGGAAGTCACTTTAGGGTTTTAAAAAGAATTGTTGATGGTGTGTCTAAATCAGCATCAGGAATAACTCTAGCTATTCTTTTTTGAAATTTCAGTAATCTTTCCAGATTTTCTATACCACTATTACCCCAAATAGATCAACAATATTCTAGGTGTGGCATGATATATGCAGTGGAGAATATCTTTCTCTGTTCTTGAGGGAGATAAGATTTTATTCTGTTCAAGAGATAAAGCAGTGAATTAACTTTTTAATGACCTTATCAACATGTATTTTCCAGCACAAGATCTGGTTTATCATAATTACAAGTAGTTTCTCATTTTCAGACTGTTATATATCCATTCCTTTTATTATTGCTTTGAAATAATTTTTCTTAGCTTTTTCTCTTGCTTGACTACCTATGATCATGGGTTTTGATTTGGCTGTATTTATCTTCATATCATTGTGTTCACACCAGTTATTTATTTTCACCAAATATTTATTTAATTTAGTGCTATTCTCATGGCCTGTTGATCCAATGTTATATAATGTCGTGTTATCTGCAAACATGTTGGTGGTGGATAGCTCATTGTGATATGATAAATCATTGATGTACAGCAGAAAGAGTAATGGTCCAAGAACTGATCCTTGTGGAACACCTGACTTTATCAGTTTCTTATCTGAAAGTTTATTTAAAATAAAAACTTCTTGTTGTCTGCCTTCAAGATAGGATTGAAACCAAGTTAAGCTTTCATGATTGACTTGATATATATGCTGAGCTTTTCCAGTAGGATTTTGTGATTTACAAGGCCAAAAGCCTTTGAACGGTCAAGAAACACTGTGCCTACAAGGTTGCCTTGATCTATTGCTGTTAACCAATCATCTACCATTCTGGTTAGTGTAGTCTGGCATGAATATCCTTCACAGAAGCCTGATTGTCATGAATGTAGCAAATTAAATGATTCCTGGTAGTTTCTAAATTCTTTACAAACATGTCTTTCTAATATCTTTGAAAGTGATGATAAAACTGATATATGTCTATATATTATTTCATATAAAAAAAAGATCTCCATTCGTATGTATTGGAGTTACTTTTGCCAGTTTTTTCGCCTGTTTAGAAAAATACCTGTGGAAATACTTAGATTGAAGATATACATAAGTGAAGGTGCAATCACTTGAGATGAGAATTTTAGGAATTTAGCACTTATATTATCTGGACCTGTTGCTGTTGTGACATCAAGTTGGTCTAATTCATTTAAAATGAATTCAAGGTTTATTTTAGGGATTTTGAAGCACTCTTCTTTGCTACGTTTTGAAGAAATATATTCATTTAATTCATCACTGGAGAATCTTCTAGGAGTTCTGAAATCCACAAGTTTTTCATTTATATTCACAAAGTAATCATTGAGTGCATTTGCAATTTCAAGAGGTTCTTGCTTAATATCACCATTTGCATCACTAATACATGTAAATGGCAGGTTGTTGAAAAATTTGCCTCTCAAGTCATTGAAGGTTTTCTAGAGTTTTTTAGGATTCTTTTTTGTAAAACTATTTGATATTTCAGTGGAATAATAAGTTTTCTTTGCCTTATGAATCATTGACTTGACTCTGTTTCTCCATAATTTGTAATTGCCAATATGTCAAGAGCATCTGATGGGTCGACAAAACATTCAATTACTGACCAAGGGATATCTTTCAGTTCTTTAAGGAATATTTGTTAATTGAATCTTTTCATCATTCAATACTTTATATATTTGTGTTGATAAGTTTTACCTTTTTGACTTATTTTTCATGTACAGTATATAGGATAATCATCAATTACGCAATATTATGGACTGCAACTTCAATAATATTGTCAGCATTGTTAGTATAAGTATGATCAATTAGTTTTTTCAGATACCTCTGTTATCCTAGTGGGTACATGAACTAGCTGTTGATAATTCAGGGAATTCATGGTTTTAATCCAGCTTTGATTGGTATCATAAAGCAAACTGTAATTGAAGTCAACCACTAAACAGACTTCTTTGTTTTCTGTATACAGAGTTTCAAGCTTGGTTTGAAATGTATTATACCAAGCATTGTCAGTGTTCGGTGGTCTATATAAACAGCCCAGTACAAATGGTTTCTGGACATTATGTCTCAATTCTAGCCAGATTATTTCTATACCAATTTCCTCAAGATCATATCAACATTTGAAAGAAATGCCATCCTTAATGTAAACGAGAAGTCCACCACCCTTTTGGACAATTCGGTCTTTTCTTTGAAAACTGTAGTTATGAATTTTAAGTTCATCATCATGAAAAAGTTCATGTAAGAAGGTTTCACTAAAAGCAAAAATATAAATTACTGAATTATTTCCTGAAAGAAGTAATTTGATTTAATCTAGTTTTGGAAAAAGATAATGACTGTCAGATGGCAAATTTTGAGACCCTTTTGCTTAAGCCACTGACTTTTAGAGAATTCTTGAGTTTTGATGGTTTTGAGATGAATGATATGGAATAGTTAAAAAATAATATTTTCACTGTCAATATATGAACCAAGATATTCCTCTAAATTTTCTTTTATACATTGTCCTAAATCATGACTATCCACTGTTTCTTCTTCAGATTTTTCAGTGACTCTTGAAACATTAGCACATTCAACAGTTGTGTCAGTAGCAGTTACAACATTATGGTCACTTTCATTGATGGAAGCACTTAATGGGATTGCCCCAGAGATAATTCCATGTACATCATCACTCAGTAGGGTATCATCAGTTTGCTTTCTGTCATCACAGAGAGAATTACATTTAGCAGATCTTATAGGATGTTTTGAAGTTTCTGGAAAAATATATTTGGTTGTTAAACTTTTGGCCCCATCTTCATTGCCATTTTCCTAATACTGCATATTTGAGTGGAACATTTCACAGTGTTTTGCTTTATGCCCATGTTGTAGACAGTCATGACACTGCATTTTACTTGTGTGTCTGCATGATTGCACATTATGCCCTCATTCAAAACAGTAGAAACATCTCCTTGATTTCTGATGATGGTAGAACAGTTTGCATGGTCCCAATTATGTTTGTGGTCTGTGTTTCTGTGCCTTTTAGAGGCGTCATAGCTGTCCTTTAGTATTGGGAAAATCTCATTTACTGCATTGAGAAAATGGGACAAACCCTTCTTATTTAGATGAATTTTGTCTTTCGCCATTATGTGTTCCAGAACTAATCCAGACTTGGTCATGAATCCATGTTCAATGTCTATCATTTTGTGATTCCACTCCTGACATAGATGTTCAATCAGAGTATTCAACTCACGAATGTCTGTGTCAATTCTTAGGCATCCACTGCATAAAAAGACTGAGCAGTTAGGATTTTCCAGGTATATGTTGTTTAGGATGTTATAAAATTTAGTTTCAACCTGGTCAATATTAACATTGTTACTTACATCATTGCCACCAACACTGATCATAATGGTGTCATATTGAGAGCGGTTAACTTTTCTCATGGCATCAAATATATGATCACTTTCTGCCCCAGGTAAACACTTAACTTGAACCCAAGGCTTCAGACCTCTTTCATTATCATATTTAATAATGGAGTCTCCAATTATGAGAGGTTTTTTTGGAATATCATGTTCTTTGATGTTTTCCTCTTTTTCTTTGGTAGAATCCACAAAATCTAAAGCTGCTATTTCTGAGATATGAAAACTCTTCTTGCTATTTGTTACATTGCATGGTAGCGAGTTTTCCACTGTAGCTTGAGGGACTGTAGGGTTTTTCCTTATATTCTGGGTGGGTTTGAAATTATTCTTTTCTCTCTGGGCATTTCCTTTAAATTTCATAAGCTGGCTTATTTCACTGATGTGCTTTTGTGACTCTTCTTTTAGAGAACTGACAATTTCTGTTTTCATATTATAGTATCTTCCTGTGCTACTGCTAAAATATCAGGATGCATGCTGTTTGAAGCAGCATAGCCATATTTAAGCTCCATAATTTCTGACAGGAGCGAATCTTTATTTAATTGTTTTACTTTCTCTTTCATTTTTGTGTTGTCCAATTCCAGAATAAGGCAGCGGCTTGATGTCTTACTTAGGTCACATCTGATGGTTTTATTTGTTTTTTTCAAGGTTCATTTTTAATTTTGCCTTGAAATCTGATAGCTGTTCTTCAAGTTGTTTCATGTTTATTCCTTGCTGACTCCTGTTTGGTTTTAAAAGTTTCACATTCCTTTGACAGTTTGTTGGTTTTTGCTGTTATTTTTGCAAGTTCTTGTTGTAGCAATTTGTTTTCTCTCATTAGGGCTATAATGTCTTTTTCACCCTGCAGTTCAGAAACTTTATCTGACTGAGCATCAGCTTTTTTAATGGACTTGGGGAGCATTTCATTACTGTTACTTTCTCCAGCTAGCCCAGCTGAAATTTCCTCACCCCTGTGCTATTCAGTTTCTGGTTCCTGAAGGAAGGAAGGTCTTAGGTGACTTTCACCAGAGTTAATTGGTGTAACAGCACTTATTTCTGTGTCTGAATTCCCAATAGAGGAGAGCTGAACATAGCCCTCTGTTAAATGAACAGTAGACCCACTAGAGGTTAGCAAAGACTGATTTGGTGTGCTACTGGCATGCAAACTATTCTGATTGTTTTCATGATAACTTGTTTCAGAATAAATTTCTGCAGCTAGGAGATGAAAATTAGTTTCTGTCCATTCTTTATAATTAGGCTTCTGAATAAGTAAAGTATTTGTGGAACTATAAGGAGTCACTGTAACTTTGTAGGACTGCAGATTTTTTGGTGAATTCAGAATTTTGAGGATCAAGCCATTATGATTGTTATCAGTTCTTGACCATATCTTGAGGATAGCTTGTTCTGCCATTCTGATATAAGCTTTATATTACAAATAGTTACAGAGTTTGTGTTGTAATTTAGACTGTAATTATCATCATCAGTATTTGACAGTTGTTTTGTGGGAGTAGTGTAAATTTCACTTTTAGAGAATCACGAGAAACTGCTGCATTCTAGTGAGTTGTCTTGAATCAAATGCGATAGATTGGTAGTCTTCCATGGTAAAAATTTAAAAACGAAGTGTTATTTCTTTAGGATCATATTTCAAACATAGTTGGGCTGAATGTAATCAAACACAAGAACAGAGATCTTCCATTTTGAATCCAGATGGTCATATCCTGATGCTAACATTGATGGATTTCTTCTATTCTTTGCCAGTGCAGTAAATGATCCGAAGTTTAGATATAGCTGTTGTAGTTCAACTTAGTCCAATTGGGTAGCCATCTTGGATTACCTAAAAGCCTTTGTTTTGAACAGGTTTCCAAAATTCTCTTGAATAACTGATAATGTGCACATTAAATTTCACTTACACTAACTTAATATTTTCATAAATCTACTGTTTAGTTATAGCAATAGGTATGAGCTTATTCTACACCAGTTATTACACCAAATCCCTTGAATGTTGAGCTGTAACTATAGTCAAGGATATAGTGCCTGATGTTAAATTGCTTATAAAAATTAATTACTATTAATCAACAATATCTGTTAGATATATTCAGTGTATACTTTTTATAAGGCGTTGTATTATTAACATTTGTGGCATCAACAATGTGACTTACGAGGACCAACCATCTTAAACTGTAGAGTCATAATATGGCTTGCAATCAGATGACTTTCCAAATTTAATTAAATGATATTAGGAATTAAAGTGAATGCATACCATTTTCTTCAGTTTATCAATTTTTTTTTTTTTTGAATACTGTACTTTGTATACAGGGAAACTATTAATTACAAAGTGGAACATCTTTAGGACAACGAATAAAAATGTCTCATTTCATATACATCAACTGATGTTGACTTGAAAACAGTAATTACACATGTATATATAATATAGGATTGATAATCTTTGAATGACAACTTTGGACAGTCTTTGTTAGGCAGTGTACATTGGTGCTGTATTAACTCAAATTACCTTTCTACTTCATCATGCACACTGTAACTGATCTTTTTTTAAGAGATACTGTTCCATTATTTTTTTGCATTGCTGTTTCTTCCTTGCTCTAGTCCCCAGTTCAAGGACATTTATTCCCCCCTACAATTATTAATTTGAAGTCTAAATTAGAAAACTAATTGATACCAGTCTAATTCCTTGGTCGGCTTCTGACAATCAAGCTGTCATCCTTCTTGCATTTCTACTTGTATGTCATGGGTGCACAACACTTCATTATTTGAGTTGTCTTTTCACAATTCTGTTGTCAGTTGTATCCTATCTGTGTTGCTATTTCCTCCTTATTCAATTCTTTTTGTGTATCTGTGTTCCTTTTAAATAATTTTGATGGTTTTGAGTACTTCATTAGCAGAACGATCTTGTGTTTAATCTCTCTAGTGAAACGATCATGTGTTTAATCTCTCTAATAGTAACTGGTGCCAGGGTACATATATTTAATTCCTATCTAATTTTCGTTCCAATTTATTGTCATTTGATGTACTCTTTTCAGCCTTCAGTTACAAAATGCCTCAAGGAGTTGATAAATATGACCATAAAAAGGCAGCATGGAACACATCCATCACCTGCTTAGTGTACACATTATTTGTACACAGCCCGCTTTTGTTTGTGGCCTGACTAGCTTTGGGACAGGGCAGAAAATCATCAGGTCTATAGGGCCAGTTAGAACGGTCATGTTTTTATTTTCATTTCAGCAGGAACCCATCTGTTGCCTGGAGAGGTCTGTTACACTTCCCAGTTTATGGAAATTGCCAGCCTCTTTCATAAGTGAGGTGGTTGGATAGGGAAGTCTTGCATCCAGTAGGGAGAGATCTTTGACACTTGGTAGGAAGGTGTCAGCTCCTGAGAGGGAGAGATCCTTGGCACATCCTTGAATGGGAAAGTTGACAACCTCCAATTGTGAACACTGCTTTCCCAACACAATGGAAGTAGTGTCTTCATCTCGCTCAAGTAGACCTGGATTTATATCAGTGAGATCTCATTCAGTGGAGTCAAGTTCCCGGAAGAGAGTTTGTACCCCTACCTTCTCAATGTTTCCTTTCATCTTCTTCCTACCAGCTAGTTGTGAGTTAACCATCTTTCCTTTTTCAACCATGACACCATGGATGACTCTGCTGTGGTTCCGTAGATTGGCCGACTAAGCATACCCTAGATCTTATTTGCCTCCTCTGGCCATATCATCAAGGGAATGGAAGGGGATTGCCTCCTGTGCTTGTATCAAATGGCCCATCCCTCTCTACAGCAAGAGATGATCAGTGGGCTAGTCCCACTCCGACCCTATCAGAGATGGGATGATGAGCATAAAGTCCCATTCATGCCATGAGGGAGGTGAAATTAAATAGTAGTGCCTTGTCCAGCAAACGATGACAGGGTGACAGACTGATGATTTTTGTGAATGCAGACAAGTTTCCAGATAACCCTGTCCCACATGGTCGTTTTCGTCTGTTGGATTTACCTTCTGTGCCCCGACAGGCTAGATGACAGAAGAGGAACAGGTGTGGATTTTTTATAAAACTGTAAATGCAATTACCTCCTACTTATCTCCAGATCTGTGACCCGTACATTCGGTATGTGTGGAGGCTAGGATCCTCTTTACTTTGGATACATTCTTCGGGATACTGCCCAAGTTGGGCCTGCTGTTGCTCCCTCACAAGTGCAAGAGAGGGAGATGACTCAGAAATTGTCTCAAAGCCATTTGAGGTTCCATACAGCAGAAAGGATGGACTGTCCCCTCTTCTACTCTTCAGTATTAAGTCACAGCCAATAGCTGCATTGTCTGTGTGTCTGCTTGGCCCCTTAAGCGCCCAACCATGGACTTAGGTGCCGCTGAGGTGGTGATTTAGCAGGGATCTGGGCCTGTGTCCCCATCAAAGCTCTTGAGACTTTGGAATTGAGAAAGGAGCAATCATCCCTACAGAGTTACACTCCCTCTTGCTATGTCCCCATCTTGTCAACATCTCATTTGGTGCCAGATTAAGCTTTTGTTCACTTGGATGTTTGATGGTTCTGTGCACAGTAAGGAAGGATTACTGTCTTCACTTCTGGGATCCTCCACCACTTTCAAGAGTCCCCATTTTGTTTCACCAGTCTTGATTGGTATCTGAATGGGAAAAGATGTACATCTTACACAGGAAGGGAGGAATAGAGAGGGTGAAGAAACATCAAGTCAGAGATTTATTTCCAGATCTTCTTAGTCTCTAAGTTTCAAAGAGACAGGGAAGGTTTTGACTTGTCATCGATCTTTCTAGTTGGATCATATTCCTTCTGGAGTTAAGGCCCTTTGAGGTTCCCATTCTCTAATACTTTTTTTGACAAGTGGTTGAAGCACTTTTTAGACATGCCCTTCTATGTGATCTGTCACTGGTAACTCTTCCAGGCCTAATCCGCAATCACGAGTAGTGGGATCTGAACCCTTCTCTGAATTTTTTTTTATATGGAAATGAATGTTCTCACCTGTCAAGTTACAGTCCATGTTGGTCCCAACTTAGCTGTCTGCTAGTCTCTTCTCTCTCTCAGTGGGGACTCTGTTTGCGACAGCAAACTTAGTTTCCCTGGAAAGGCTTCATAAGATCTTGCCTCTTCGAATTTAGTGAACTCTGAAGGAACCCCTGACTGCTTAGATACTGTTAGGGTCGAAGTTTCATTAGCATGCAAGTTGGTGGAAATATTAGGACAGGTTTCTGAGTGGACTTCCAATTCATGCTGTGGAACACCATTCCATTTACACCAGAGTTACAGATTCAGATGAGGGAGATGCTTAAATACAGCTTGATAGAGTAGTCCCTCAAAAACTACTCTTTTGGGAAAAATCAACTATCCAGTATCTTCGTCAGTTTTAACAGCATTTCATGGTGCTGTGCGTAATGGTTGTACAGAACAAAATGTTCATTGTGATGTACCACAAACATCAAGAGGGCACTTGTGCCACTTCTGTGCTTGGAAACATTGAACCTCCTGTTTTACAGCTCAGAGATCACTCTCAGGATCCTCAGCATTCTGGGCAAGAGGAATTTTCTGGCAAACAGTTTGTTGAGACAGGGATGAGACAGGGATGAGCAGTCTTCATTGAATGGTCTTTTCACCAGTCAGCGGCACAGGTACTTTTTCATTTGTGAGATGGTCAATGGCTGAATTGTTTGTGATAAAATGGAACAAGAGGCTCCCTCTTTATGTCTCTCCAGTACCAGACCGGAGGGCATGGACAGTGGACATCTTCATTCTGAGATGGGATAATCAATATGCATACGCCTTCCCACCTTTCTTGTTAATTACTCAGGTTCATCATAGCGTTATGAGTTCCAGGCCCCAACTCTTCTGGATAGTTTACCTGTTTCCCCTGGTGATTGTAGTTCAGTGATCTTGACCTTTTGGTCAACAGTTCAAGGGAATTTCTACAGAGGAGGTGTCTGATGTTACAGCATAGAGGGTCCACCATCACACCTGGCTTAAATCAAATTGTTTATCTGCCACAACCAGAGTTTAAGCAAGATTGCCAAATTCAGTATTCAGGCCAGAGAGCAATCAACTTGCAAGGTTTTATGATTTCAGAAAGAGATTTTTATGAAATTGGTGCAGTAGGATATACATTGATCCTATCTGGGCCCATTTAACTGCAGTTGCAGAATTGTTCATTTTTTTCAATGAAAATGATATTCATTATCAATCATTAAGGGCCATAGAGCAGCCCTCTCTAATACTCTGACTTAAGTACTCTTTGGATTCCACAGTAGAGTCAGATCCACATCTTTCATAACTAATCAGGTACTTCTAGCTCCAGTGACCAGTTTCTCACTCGTTAATGCCGAGGTGGAACCTTAAGTGTTCTTTGATCATTTTGAGAACCTTACCCGTAAAAGCCTTCATCCTCTCACTAGCACTGGCGAGGAGCAGGAATGAATTTCAGCCTTTATCAGTGGAAAAAGATTATTTATGTTTCACTAGTAACTATGATTCGATCTCTCTTCTTTGCTAGTTGCATTTCTGGCCAAGAATTTGCCACTCAAAGTAGCATGCTCTTCCTTTTGAAATTCCCAGTCTCAGTCATATCTCTTTTGAGGATGATCAAATAGACTCCTTTACTCAAGGCCTTACAATTCTAACTATATCGACTGAAAGAAGAAAGGGTTGTAACCAGCTTTTTGCCCTTTAAAAGGTACTTTTGATATTCTGGCAGCCACCATCTTGAGGTGGATTGTTCGGATTACTAAAAGAGTTTATCAATATCCTACTGAGAGATCTCTGTTTTATGAAAATCATTGATATCAGGGTTATTGATGCATCTTGAGTCTTTTAATCATTCTCTATGGATGATGTCATGAAACCCATCTTCTGGTGATCTGACTCCACTTTTTTGCCATTTTACCTTTGATCAGTGTTGCATCAGATTATGCTCTTGCCACCACTGTATCAGCCCAACACGTCTGGTGATCCTCCATTCTGCAGTAGAACATCCTTTTGACAAGAATGGTAAGTTCTCTTGACTGTCTCATGCCATAGGCCTGCCACTGTACTGTCAAATTAGGCAATTCGATAATAAAACCTAATGTATTACTGCTATTAAAATGTGTTTTTGTCATGTTTGGTGGCGGTAAAACTAATTTTAAGTCTTTTTCTTACCTACTATGGTAAAAACTGTTATGAGCGACCACTGCTATCAGCGACCAGCTGTCATTTGCAACCACAATCATAATGCATGGATTGATTTTATTACATAACCACCCATTGAATGCGACTAGTGACCATGATATCTTGGCAAAATATGCATTTTGACACTGCTATGAATGACCATATTGCAAAAACGGTGATAGACTCCACTGACCTATATTTAATCCAATGACAGCTTAAATGGTCTGAAAAAAAACAGAGGGTGGCTACCAGTATTCGAAATTAGTTTTGTAGGTATGCTTATAGTGTTTCTTATTTTCTATTGTAAACCAGACTAAAGTAGAGTATTCCAGCACTTAACATGGTTCCCGTCCTTATCGTAGCAACCGCCGATAT
>JAECUM010047347.1:0-11491 GCA_016617855.1 Megalonaias nervosa
TACCTAAAGAATGTTCATTCAACTCGCAAACAATCAAGATATAAGAGAAAATACAGCCTGCCCTTCTGAGATTTAGCACAACTGACCGATATTACCATCATAAATTTACAAAGAGTCATACAAAAGTATACTTCAGAAAAGAGGAAGGACTACCCCTCTTGTCGAGATGAAGGTCAAAATACTTGCTATATCTGTCAGAAGAAAGGACATTGGGCTCCAGAGAGCCCACAACATCAAAGCAGAGGAGAGACAGGAGAAAAGAGACACAAAGGTCAAGACGCTTGTTATCAGTGCCAAGAGAAAGGAGATTGGTCTGCAGAGTGCCCTAAGACAAAAGAGAGAGCATAAGGAGGAGGCGGAGAGGTCTTCAGAAAATGAAGAACCCATTACCGTCAAGAAATGCTGGAAATCCAGACCACATGAAGAAAGTGAGCAGGAGGAAGACCAAATGCAGCTGAAGAAATTTAAAAAGAAAGACAGACAGTGAAAAAAAGAAAATGGGCTTTTGTGATGCTTTGTGAAATTTTCATTGTGATTTCAAAAGGAGAATATACGAGAAATATAACGTGTCTTTTTATCTTCATGTTTCATACCAAGGGACTTAAACACGCACTCACACACGCACACCATTCATTAATAATGGGAAAGGGGGATTTTGATTAGATTGTATGTAGTGTAGGATGGTAACGTTGATGGGATGGATACTATAACTGTTGGATTTCATCTCCTTTTTTACAGGAAGAAGATTAACTGGTAGTGACTATATATATTTGGTAAAGGACTGCAGTTTTCCAACAAACCAAAATATCATAATAAAACTAAATAAGCTAAAGTAATTTTGATTTTTTTTAAAATTAAAGAACTTTTTCTTTTGATAAAGCATAGAACAATTCCGAGTGTGAATCATATTTTTTACATTCCAAGAAGGATTATTTCAACACAATTAAATCATCCTTAATACCACCTAGTGGACGGTACTCCCATTTAGATTGTTACATCGAAGCTATAACACAAGAAATATTACATATAGTCCTCTAAAGCTGTATTATAATAAAATGTTAATGAGGAAAATTTGTCTTACATAATCTAATTAATAACGAAAGTTATTGAAAAGACTGATAAATTAAACACTATTATTATCATTATTATTATTATTATTATTATTAATCGTGATGATTGCGTTAAAGAAATTAAAGGTAAATTAAATGATAAAAATATTTTTCAAAAAATTCTCGAAAATCCATCATTAGAAATTAAATCGAACATTTCCACACACATTGATTACGTCACTAAGAATAATAATTTAGTACGTGAAGAATTTGATATTGTAATAAATATGGGGTATGTGCCATTTATATTTACGTTTCCATTTAATAGATTTGTGTGATTTTAGTGGTTATTTGTTTGATTATGGGAAGTAGGCGTTGGTAAAATATTCCTCAAACGTCACAGAATGAAGTGTTGATGAGATTTCGTGGTGGCATTGTTTTTGTTTCCTAGTGAATTCAGGTTAGAGCTGCGTCAACCAGGTTTATAATTGTGATTTGACTGACCCGGGAACAGAATAGGAAATTAGTTCCCTGTATTTGGTGTTTGAATTGTATTTATATTTTCACGGCGTGAAGTACTGGCGCTACGTTACGGAAAGCTAAGAAGGAGAACTATGCAGTTGTGAAGCTGGCATGCAATTGTGAAGTTGTGATACAAATGTGAAGTTGTGATATTTGTAGTCATTCATAGATTAGAGGGAATTTATTTATAGTCTTGGCGCTTTGTTAAAATTTCCAGTAGACAACGTTTGCTGTCGAGAAGTCCTTGAAAATAAGGGGATTTCTAGCAGACCTCCACCTCACCCCTCCACACACACAAAAAACATACACATCAGGTCTACATAATGCTCAAAATTCATAAAAATTCGGACCAGAGTTGACCTTAAAATTAACCTGGACGACCAATCATATCAGGTTATAATTCGTATACAGAGAACCTATCCCAATTTATAGATAGTGTTTTGCAACCTTTTATGAAATCACTTCCTTCATGCATTAAAGATACTGCTGATTTAATTAAAAGGTTTCAATCTCTTCTACAACTATCTCATAATTCAATCCTTGTATCTTTAACATTACTATATACAAATATACCCCATTCAAATATTTTCTTGATAATAATCTTAATAATAACAAACAATCGATTGAAGAGATTGTTATGTGTATTTAATTTGTATTGTTTGTTAGGATATTTTTCCATAATTATGTCTTATGTTTAATTATATTTAGGACCTGGCCTTGTTCAAAATCAAGTTCGCTGTGTTTCTGACTAAAGACCATAATGTTGTGTTTAGTTTGTTCACAAATAATAACAAATTAATATTTCCCTGGAAGAGTGGGTTAAATATTCAGATCATTACCAACAGAGGTAAACAAATTTAGTTGGTCTGGGTCTAGCCTACCTGATTTTTACCACATTCTTTCTTGTAAGTTTAGCAATAGATTTTATCTTGTTGACAACTTAGAATATTCAAGAAATACACGTGACACTCTTGCTGGTTTTTCTTGTGTCTTAGTTATATAATCTTCTTTACTTGAGAAATTATTCATTCTTGCTTTAATATCTTTAGGCAGAATCTGTTGTATTGTTCCTTATTTGATTTGGGTGAAATTATTATTCACTTGAAATACAAAGTGTTCTTTAAAAATAGAACAGTAACCTGGAATTTATGTGAATTCAGACAAAGACTTCTTGGATTATATTATTATGATTAACTAGAAGATTGCTAGTAAATCATCAAACTTCAGGCTACTGGTACAAGACAATAGGCACATCGAAGCCTTCAGCACGGGATCTTGTTTCGAACACATCTGGAATTTAATTAGAACTTTTTTCATTGGGACTGGTAGATAGAACTTTTGGAACATTGGTATTTATTTCGCATTACTGTAAGTTCTCTTTAAATTTTCCACTTCGTATTATAGGGATATACATGACTTTGAATTATAAAAATATGTATTGGTTTTCGCCCTTTTCTTTTACTTAGTTTAAAACCATAGAGTCGTAATATTATTTGTAAAATAGTAAAACTTATCTTGAAAATAATATTTCCCAATTCAATAGTGCAGATTACAGCAATGGGTAGCCTTATGAGCTCAACAGACAATCGTTTCACATAATTGATTAGGTTACGAACTGAAATTGAAACACACAGTTGTTTGATATAAGGGATTAAGTTACCAACTGAAATTCCTACAGACAGTCATTACATAAAACGGATTAAGTTAACAACTCTAATTAATACTGACAATCATTACATATAAGGGATTCAGTTACCAACTGAAATTCCTACAGACAGCCATTACATATAAGGGATTGAATTACCAACCGAAATTCCTACAGACAGTCGTTTCATAAAAGGGATTACCAACTGAAACTCCTACCGATTGTCGTTTCATAAAAGGGATTACCAACTGAAATTCATGCAGACAGTCGTTTCACAAATGGGACTACCAACTGAAATTCCTACAGACAGTCGTTTCATAAAAGAGATTACCAACTGAAATTCCAAGAGACAGTTGTATCACATAAGGGATTAAGTTACCAACTGTAATTCCTACAGACAGTCGTTTCATAAAAGGATTAAGTTACCAACTGAAATTTCTACATACAGTTGTTTAACATATGGGATTAAGTTACCAACCGAAATTCTTACAGACAGTCGTTTTATATACAGGATCGCATTTAAGTGCATTTAGTTGAAGACAGTCATGATCTGGTACCTTAACAAATTTGCAAACTATTTTTTACTAGTGCTACTAAATGAAGTGGGAACGAAGAAAAGCCCCTTAGGACCGAATTCCCCTGACAGGATTAAGAAAAAAGATCCTAGGACAAACGCCACTCAGGATTAAGATAAAAGCTCCCCCACCCCCTTTACCTTTCTTGAAATAAATAATTGTATTATCGTTTCCATGGTTTTTAATTATTTGCTGAGAATCACGTCAATTTTAATACACAATGACAGTGAGCGTTTGAGCACAATAAGAAACTATTTATATTTATTTCTGCAGTAAGACATGTTGAAACAGTTAACTGTTTACAATTGCAGTTATACAAGCTGAAGTGGGTGATTCACTAACTCGTTTGTGTACTGATACTAATATGATTGCGACAAGATTACATCATATGTTCTGCAAATTAAAAGTGTTAATTTGTATGATTTTGTGGGCTTAATTAGGTACTAAAATGATTGGACGAAAGTGCTTGGATATTTTATGCATGCTGGGCGATTCTGTGTCGTAACGGTTTTAAGCCTAATGGGAGATATGCAGATGGGTTTAATAAATTTGATTATTTTGTTGGATATTTATGAAACTCTTCCTGTATTGTATCAAAGGAAAAGTATAAAATACTTTTATTAAATTGTTTTGTAGTCATTACAGATGATACACATTGTATTACACACTATAAAAATTGGCTAAAGTGTTCAAGGGATACCATTGTATAAAATAGTAAAAATAGTGACAATAAATAAATAACTAAATAAAAATCTCAATCAAATATATAAAGCGTTCTATAAAAAAGAAACTACTGGAAATATCGAAGTTCAAGGGGCATTATGTATTACCCCAAGGGGACTTTTGTCCTTACCGGGGGCTTTAGTCCTACCCCAAGGGGGCTTTAATCCTAGGATATTTCTGTCCTACCCCTGTCATCGGGTTTCTGTCCTAGGGTTGTTTTTGTTCTGAAATCTTATGGAAGAGTCCCTTTATACACGTTGCTCACCAAAGGTGTGGAGAACTCTAAGGAAACGTACCTACAATCCTGTTGATTTGCAAAACCGTGTAGAAGAAAACTCAAGGAAACGTGCATACAACCCTGTCAGTCTGCAAAAATATGTAGAAGAGAGCTCAAGGAAACGTAAATACAACCATGTCAATTTGCACAGTTTTTGTTTACATTTTAAAGTCCGAGGAACAACTTGAAATATAGTTTATCTCTATGCCGTAAATATATGTTTCGGCAGTTGCAAATGGCAGCATAAAAGAAGATAATGTATCATCAGAGAGAGAGAGAACAATATTGGGTATTCATTTTACATTTTGTTAATTTAATAGACCCGGTAGTGACAGAATATTGCCACATAAATGTAGTCATAAACTATAGGTGAATATTAAATTATATAGAATCGAACTCTTTTCAGAACCAGAAACTATATTTCCCAGAGGAATACCTCTGATGAATTGTATGTGTGTAATGTTATTCCATCACGGCTCAAAAGACTTGTCATCACTCATCATCAACCATTCCAAGTTAAAATTTGATTTTGGTACTTAATGAATAACTATAATGTGTGTATACACATTAAAGAAACAAAAACCATTGTTGACAAGTACATATATCAAACACTGTCCCTACGTGGATAGAAATGAAAAACCAAATAAACCCACACTTTGTTTGATACCGTTCAAACAAGAAAAGAAGGAAAATGCTGAGCACCCATTCTTGTTTTTAACATCATTTAAATTGCATCCACGCTGATATGCCCATTTATCATGTCTGTTTATTTCAAACAAATGTCAAATACAAGACGGAGCAACCCCAGTGGAAATCATTAGAGTATTTGTCCAATTAGTTGTTGTTGTTATTTACGGGTTTAACGCCATTTTCCAGCATACGATAGGCTACACATGGCAGCCAGTATAATTGATGGAGGAAGAATCCGGTAAAACACCGGTAAGAACCATCGATCCACGTGAAGCTAATGGCAAGCTTTCTCACATACCCACATTGGCCGAGCCTGAGACTCGAACCCAGGCGAACAGAGGTGAGATGGCAGTGATCGATAAAGAGCTTCTTTATGACACAGATTCATCAGATTATATCAATATTTGAATCGATACATTTTAGATAATGTTACAAGAAAATGGAGCTAACAATTATATTCATATTATATACGAATTTCCAAATGATTTACTTGCTATTTGCAAAACAACCATGCGTCTTTCTTGTATGTTAACTTTTGGCGGCTGTGACTCAGTTCAAAAGTATCTGCATCCTCAACAAAATGTGCAAGGGATCGCCCCAATGAAGCTAAACTATGTCTGACTGGATGAATCACTTTCCCATTAACACTTATATTCTTCACATATAACCTTTTGTGTGGCGCTAAATAGCCTAACACTGCTGGTGCGCCGTAAAAATACAATCAATCAATCAATCACATTACGGTTTGACATTGTTTTAACATAATGAAGCTGGCTAAGTTTACAACCATTAAACACTTTCTTTATTTTTCTAATTCCTCGAAAATTATAGGAGATAGAGGTGTACTATTACAGACATTGATGTAGGCGTCCTAAATAAAAATTGAATATATAATATTTGAAAGAAACTATATATCAAGTCCAATTTAAATTTACTGACACAAATTTCACAATATTTGAACATCACATATACTATCAAACCATTTTTCAACATATTGGTTACTATTACATTTAACTTGCGGTGTAAATGATATGGCTTTCATCACAGTCTCTCTCTCTCTCTCTCTCTCTCTCTCTCTCTCTCTCTTTGAGCCCACATTAAGAATTGTATTCACGCTATACAAATTTTTTTTTTTCTGACGATGTTTTTTAACTCACCGTTGCCATAGTTTCCACGAGCTTCCACGATAACATTTCATAACGAAAATCGGCAGTTGGGCAATATATATATATATATATATATAGTACAATGTAATTTATACGTGATGAAAGGCACTCACTTTTCTCAGTTATATTCATTTTTTAAATGTAAACTTTCTTGATGAAAGCGGAAATTCATTGTATTAAAACACCATAAAGGAATATCACTTCTTTTGATATCATTATGCACTACACCTCATCATTGGTCTACTCTGATGCTTTTCTTTCCTTCTTATTAAATCGAGTGAAGACTCGAACTCATTTTTTTCCTACATTCCATCAATATATACGCCATAATTGGAGTTTTTAAAACTCGTTTTCCTTGTATATTGTTTGTTTTTCAACTAGTATTTGTTATCATTTGAAAACCTGATAGGACAACAAGTTATTGTCTTGTTTGTACTAAGTGTTGTCCATAGCTGACATACACGTCTGCAATTTATTTTTGTTCACATCGTATGTTGTCATAGCCAGTCTGAATTTAACTAAGTTTACTTTATTATCTAATGCCGTCCTTTTATTCGAAATTGATGCCTATTTCTGCCAGCCACATTTTTTAATATTATAAACACAAACTTGAAAAATCTTTCACACTTTCATAGAACTAAGGTTTGATTATTTTCTTTGGAATCGATGCAATTAGTCCTAGAACTTTGTAAGATTACTTTATAAATCACAGCTTTTTCTCGGATTTGTTTTCTATTTTTTTTTTCTTCAGTTGCTTCCTTTCACGTCAGCTGTATAAACTGGCACGAGTTAATGCACTCGACGCAGTGTTGTCCTTATCACCAATAAGCCACGGTGATAAATGCCCCGACTCTTAATGACAGAAAGTCTCAATGTAACAGGAGGTGTTTTTTAACCGTTTCCATCCATTTTCCTTGACGCAAATGTCTCCCCAGGGCTCACTAACGGAAGTAAATGCATTGAATGCATTCATTTAAATTGCTATCATTTTGCAATAAACATTTCGCAGACTGGATTCAAGCGTCTATCGTTAGTGGTATTAATGATCACGTTCTAAGTTGGTCGTAATGAGGTCACGTCTTGACATTAATATTCCACAGATTGCAGTTTTAAAAAAAATAAACTGATTCTCCGTTCTCCGTTATCCTGGCATAAATTGTACTCCAAACGTGTGATAAAGATGGGGGTTATAGGACAACCATTGCATAACAAGTGAAAGAAAATTATAACACTTGCACTGAGACTTAGAACACGCAATTACTTGAATATTAGCGCAATCCTTCCATTTTCTTATTGTAACGGATTAATTTTCTTTTTATTATATACTTTGTAAGGCAAAAACCGTCCATTCGCATGGATTTGTTTCTCCATTCTGTGTCAATGCGATTAACATCTGCATTATTACACCAGTAAAAAAGTTCCTAAATGTTACAATGATTAGGACAGCGACATTTAAAAAGTTAGGTTGGACACACAATGCTTTAAATTGTACATTTTGTCAATTAATGAATATTTTCATGAGATTTTTAGTTTTGTTAACACATTTCTGGCGCGGATTGAAAAAGTGAAAACATGACAGAACGATCTAACAAGTATCAAAACGTAATATCATTTGATGATTCTGAGATTACCTGTCAGGCTTTTGGTTGCTATTTTGGGGTGGTTTTCTTCTGCATTCAGTGTGTGTCTTGACAGGCTTTTAGTATTTTTTGGTAACAGACGCTGCAACCTCATTTCTATTGTGATTTAATTTCGGTTTGCAATCTACATTAATGAATCCCTGATTTCTTCAATGTTTTCAGACACACTGACCCATACGATCAGGGTTCTCCTTCTTGTTACTACGTTTCGTATCACATAAATAATGTGGACATTCCTCGGAAGCATTGTTAAATTCAACACAGGACGTGATGGTCTTGAATAAACATTTCACGTTTCAACTGTCGCTTTGCTTCATTGTCAAAACTAAATAGTAACCGTCATTGTCTTTATATTTGGAATCTTACACAGCTCTTTGGACTAACCGTTTAATGAAGATCAAGGTAGTCCCGGAAATGACATAATTCATAAGGCGCCGCCTATCTAAGGGAGATATTTAACTTATTGAAAAGTGACTTGGATTCGAAACCTCAAGACATCAATTTGTAGCCCTTGTAACGTCTTTTCTAAGCATTGTTGTGTACTGTTTCCTTCAGGTACTGTTTCTTCTTGCTGCAATAGTCTGTTCCCCTCTCTTACCACTTCCAACCGTCCGTCAATCGTCTCTTCACTTTTGTACCGTTTCCTACTGGACAGTACCGTCTCGTACAGTTTCAAGATATTTTCCAGCGTCTCGTCCCCTGCAGTTATTGAAATTCGGTTGTCTGCTCTAATATACCTTTAACAATATTAAGCAATTCTCTAAAACTAGTTATGAACATTGTAAAGAGCTGTTCAAATCGCTTTCGTGTTCTATCTTGCCCAGCTCCCCCTCAGCCCTACCTCCCCCCCCCCCAACAAACAAACAACAACCAAAAAAAAAAAAAAAAAAAAATTAATCAAAAACAGCAATAAAAAACCCCAAAACAAGCTAGGTTGTTAATTTCATAACATTGGTGGTGAATCATTGGTAATTCTAATTTTCTTGCGAACTGGCACACATCCCAGTTTATACCTAATCATGCATGCATTCTTCTCACGCACAACGGTTGATTATAACATATACGAGTTCTGGAAGAAACTCCATCATTATATGGTTACATCAAATGCATATGAATTGACTACCACGCAAACTGGGCGAATGTCCGATAATTAGATGATAATCCTGACCTTTAGCTCTTTGGTTAAGGAAGAACAGGTATTAGCATGTCTTGTGTAATTGGATAACTCAAAAGCGGGCATCCGTGTACATTAGCATATAATAAAAAGTGACGTATCGACAACTATCACAATAATGACAGGAATTTAGCCATCATACAACTGAAGTGGTTGACATGAAGGCACACTGGTTAATCCAACAACCCGCTAATCAGATGCCTATTCTCCTGTATTGCCGATTCGCTCTTGTGAAGGTGAAGTGTCACATGGAATGGACAAATTTTACTTTGATATACTTATGATTCAGGTAATTTGAGCTCCTATACTTATGATTCGGTTAAGTCGAGCTCGAATACTTATGATTCAAATAATTCGAGCTCGGATACTTATGATTCAGGTAAGTCAAACTGGTTGGAGAAAACAAGTGGGGTGATTAGGACAGATGTGATCCTAATGCACGTCTGTTACAGATGGCGCTCTTCAGGCATTTTAATGCTATTATCTGCCATTGTTATCAAGTGAAAGGAAACAGATTTTTGAACAATTGTAAAGGATCATTGTTGTAAGGATGTATTTCTGGGAAAATTGCTAACAGTCGTTTTTAGTTTTACGAAATACCAGAGAAGATGATTAAAGAGCCCACACCATGTAAATGAAAGGGACATAGGCTGTCAACTACAAACAGCTTTAGAACACGTTCTTTTGAGTGAATCGATACAGTTTTATTACACACAGTGACGTATTATTGTGTTACGCCTTCCCAACGCGTGAAAGAGCCGTTCTTATAACGAAATTCAAAATGGCTGCCTCTGCAACGCATCCTTGGCATTTCCCAGCAATGGTTTAACACAAAAGACTGAGGAAGCGCTGATTTACGGGTTCTCATTTGAATTGTCTTTATCCAGATATATATTTATTTTTCCTTGGCTCCAAATTCTATAAGCTGTAGAAAAGCGAGAACAGAAGAACCCAGAAATTATTTAGGTGGTGTGATTAGACTGCACTCTTTGTTACTATTATTAAATGTTATGGATTTTATATGTTTACCATATTGTGTATTATACTTACTTTTAACTGGTAATATTCTCTTTATTTTGTCTTTTGTCTTGCATATATTTCGTAAAATTTAGCTTAATTAGTTTGTGATCAGTCCGTGTCCATAACATACTGATCGATCGGTGTCCATAATGCATGGATCATATCGGTGTCTATAATGGATTGATCAATCGGTGTCCCAAATGTATTGATCAGTCTGTGTCATTAATTTTCACACATTAATCATTAGTGACGTATGAAAATAACGATAAAAAGTATTAATAATCCTCGTTTTCTAAATGAATTTAATATGGTACACATTTGCATCACAATCCTTTCTGATTTCTGTTCCACCCTCCCCTCTCATGCATAACGGACAAACTACGCAGAAATGTGGAGTGAAAGAGAATAGGAATTTTGGCTGGATTAAAACCTTGAAATAGAAATTACACCAAGTAACCTACAAGAATATGGTTCGTCGTAACGATACGTGTACACTTTCCTTGAGATTTATCTGCAGTGTTGATCAATGATACAAAGTTGCAAACCTGCAAACCATGTCGATATAAATTCCTCGGTTACGTGGTACGCATACTGTGATGTAATTAATGTTTTGTTTTTCTTGTTGTTTCTTAAACATACTATAATGTTCTAAAAATCGATTATTATTAATTAAATATGAAAAAATGTCCAAAGGCCTCTCTCTCTCTCTCTCTCTCTCTCTCTCTCTCTCTCTCTCTCTCTCTCTCTCTGACCATCGTAGCAAGATACGGGCGAAAACTTATGAAAAAACGAGAGTAGAGGATATTTGCTTATGTCATCCCACGATGTCTCTGGACTTACGAATGATGGTAAAAGTCAAACCGACCAAAGGATGAGAGAGAGAGAGAGAGAGAGAGAGAGAGAGAGAGAGAGAGAGAGAGAGAGAGAGGTTATTAAGTTTTATAGTCGGTGTTACTATTACTAAAGCAGAATAATGACTTAGATCAATTGTAAATATATTAAAATATTTT
>JAECUM010047350.1:0-13381 GCA_016617855.1 Megalonaias nervosa
ATACACCACTCCCTCGATAACTTGTGCCCTGATAACTGGCGAACCCGCTTATTACATGGGGTCAGGCGTGGATCTCAATTTTTAAACCAGAAAATACCAAAAAAATTGATCCCTATTGGTTGAACTTGAAGAAAATCGCGATCAAAATTGGTAATGGAAACTTGATATACCGCTCGTTTTATCATCGAAAACGGTAGATAGGACCTGGAAATTTAATCAACATTATGAAATAACGACTTTTAATAAGAAGTCATATAATTTGTTACATTTTCTTTTCAAATGACATTCTTAGTAAACCGCAATTAACAATATTCAAGGACATTTTGATAAATGAAAATGTCACTTACGCCAAGTGGAGGCAGTACTTTAATAAATAAATGCCAATTAAAAAAAAAATTTTTATCAATTGAAATTTGTGTTCAGGTTCTATCTTTTAGTTCCTTTTAAGTGTAATCATCATAAATGCAATGTGTCCTCTTGTAATTAAACGTAAAATGTGTCAATCTACTGTAACAGCTATGTCCACGAGCGTTTCGCTGAGAACCTAATTAAGTGCCCACCGTGTTTTGATATCGGACTAGTGGAAGCATCTGTTGTCTTGTTGCACTGAATAAAAAGAGGACCTCCTTTTCTATTATCACGGTAATTACGTCTTATGAATCAAATAAAGCAGGTGGAATTGAAAAAAGTCAAAAGGCATACAAATCATACATGCTTAAGAACCAGCGGCACCGGACGTATGTCGGGTAACTCATTTCAATTGATCAATCGAACACTGTGATACATTTTGTTCTGTACATATCTAATTAAACTACCTTAAAAATTACCTACTCAATCATAAATGTGATTAAAGATTGCATGACAGCCAAGCGAAATGAGTACTTCGTAAAATAATGAGCTTTGTTTCACAGATACGGACCGTTGTGGGAAAAACGAGTTTCAGAGAATTCTTGAATTCGCACGTAGAGATATCCTCAAGTATGATAAGAAGTTTCACTATTACTTTTGCAATGAAATCACGGCATGAATATTTTACTAATTGAAAAATACAAAAATTGAGTTTTGACGTAGTCGATTGTCTGACGAAATAAATGTTACTTGTTTTTGATAAAAAGGTATCTTGTTTGGTAGTGTATGAACAGTTAGTCTGGTTCCATGCTTCGTAGACTCCTAGTTTCGTGAAATACTAATATATAACACTACGGGAATCAGACTAATCAACAAAACAGAAGCCGTGACGTAATACACGAATGTTTACGCATACCGTGTTTTTGTTGTTGAAACCAGTTGCAGTCATGTTATCGATCTTTCAGATGTTGGACATTTTGAAAATAAATGTGATATGTAGATAATAACAAACAACTTCATCAGAAAAAGCGCTTTATTGACGATTTTTCTCGACTCGATTATAAACCGAGGATTCAGCCATTAAACAGCCCAGTTCCCCCTCCCCTTAACCCCAACCACATGGTTTTCTGGATGTCTAGGTTTTTTTTTTTTTTGATTTCCCTCGGTAACTCGCGCCTTCGCTTATAGTGCAGTCTGTGTTTTTGGACCCCGATGTGCGCGAGTTATCGATGGAGAGGTGTATCAGGATTGAATTCTTAACCATTTATAATGTCACACTACAAAGAAAATATTTTTCAATAATTAGAATGAGAAGTTTAAATATCATATACATAAATTTATAAAACAACTTTTTACTCTTGTAGCAATACTAAAAACAGAAAATATACCACAACAATAAAATTATCAACAATTATTTTCAATTCAAGAGTGATCACTAAGGTGTAGTTATTTTTATAAGTAAAACACTATTTCAAATCCCACCAGAGCAACTTATATGACTGAACACCTAGTATTACAATGTGTCATATATATGTATAAATGTGAATTACAATTATTAAATTATATAAACAAGGAATTATAAAATATACAAAGCAACATATATGCAAAGTTCAAGTAATTCAGAATGAATGTGTTCATAAGTATAGTAAAAGTCACACAGATCATGTATGCGTTCAAGACCGATTATTTCAGTAATGGGTGGCAATTAGATTTGATGCACTCATTCCTTGACCCAGTTTAATACCTGGCTACCATGGTAAAAGTCCATAGAAATCAATAATTTTTGTCTGAAGTTTCTTGGGTGCAGAGCATTCATTACTCAGGATTGAGTCGACTTCAGCTAAATAAAATTAGCATTAAATTTTCAAACAACCATTTATATTTAATTTAAGATGACTAAATGCACATAAATTATCTATATGACTTGCTATAAGCAGTGTTAAATGCCTTTTGAGTTTATCCTAAGGAATAAAGGTGGAATATGATATGGGCTCTTTAGAAAAAAATAATTAATCTTGGCACATGTATGGTACCTAAGTACATATAGCTTGAGAATGCAGATTTGAACATCGCACACACTTTATGCACTTATACTCTTAAATGTCACCAATCAAATGGAATGTGTCCCTTTTGTCTTTCTTTTCTTTTTCATTTTGTTGGTTCATTTTGACCACAAGCCTGTTCCCCGAAAAAATGAAAACTGGTTTTACCAACTCATTTTTGAGAGTTTACATACTTTTCTGCAATCTTTTAAAATGTTTCTACTGATTCTGTAGTGACTATATATGTTACATATACATAAGTAACAGTTAATTTTATTATTATTATTATTATTATTATTATTATTATTATTACATGTATTATTATTATCATTACATATCAATGATTTGAAAATATTGTTCAGATCATACTCCCAGAAAGCTTTTATTGCATTCATAATTTATATTGGCTTTGTTACTCATTTAATTAAATTGCTGTTACAAAAAATAGGGCATCATTTATTTCCCAGTCAATTGCATGTGCTTACATAATCACTAATTTAGAACATGGTATCTCTGAAGTATGTCAGAGTTGTTGTCCTTTTCACAAGATAATTACCATGATAAAAAGGATTAACTGTTAATTAGTCACACTGGCTTCTTGCACTGCTTATTTAAGTCTGGCCTTCAGCTTTTGTGCAGATTGGCCATGCTGATCAGAATATGAAAATTGGGAGTGTCCTGTGGGAAAATAAGGTATGTCTCGGGTACACTTTATAGGGAAAAACAGTGCATCCTTTGAGAATCTTGCATGTATTTGACCTGGAAGCTTGGGTCCCTGAGAGCCCTGCTTAACCATGTGAATTTAAATCAAAGCTCTTTTCTTCTTTTTAAGAGTTTGTCTATTTTTATCCCCAGTGTTGGGTCACGCAAATGTCTTATTTCTGTTTTTATCCCCAGTGTTGGGTCACGCAAATGTCTAATTTCTGTTTTTATCCCCAGTGTTGGGTCACGCAAATGTCTAATTTGTTTTTATCCCCAGTGTTGGGTCATGCAAATGTCTAATTTCTATTTTTATCACCAGTGTTGGGTCATGCAAATGTCTAATTTCTGTTTTTATCACCAGTGTTGGGTCATGCAAATGTCTAATTTCTTTTTTTTATCCCCAGTGTTGGGTCATGCAAATGTCTAATTTCTATTTTTATCCCCATTGTTGGGTCATGCAAATGTCTAATTTGCAGATCATAGGAAATGTGCATGTTGAAATATCATTAGTTATGTTAAAACTTCTTTCATGTATCTCTGTGTTGTACTCTATAATTGGCTGAAATTTGAAAATTTATTGAGATGGGGTAAAAATTTCCCAATCAGAAAGATCAATACAGCATAGATGTATGTATTCCACATCTTAATAATGAGCAAAGACATCAAGTAATACATTCCTTGTATTCAATAATGGTCAGCTATTGGATAATTCCACTTCGTTGTAGAGGGTAAAATGGATGTTTTTAAAATGTATATTTGTGTATGCTTTGGGGGTCTGAAAGGGTGGTGCATGGCATGGAAGGATGTGAGAACACTGCCCATATAATTTTCAAATGCCCCCCTCCCACTCCTTTATGTAGTTAAATAATCATAAGTTCAGTAGAAGAAAGTTCCCAAGTGAGTTGAAGTTTGAACTGTTCCTAGTAATCAACAAAGTTGTTTAATCGGAATGTTATGTCACAATGGAAACGGAAGCATCCTTGGATACTCCTGCTATATCACGAAGCATGACAATATAGCATTATATACATGGAATGTACATGTACTTGATGTTCATATAACTGTGTAGTCTAGTACTCTGTCATTTGCATAATGGTATAAAATCTTGTGTTGCTTTGTTTAGCTCTAGATATATAAACAACACAATTGTCACATAAATCTGATTGTAGAAGACTCAGTTTGCATAATCTGAGTGCACAAATTCCAGCTATTTGATAATTCCACTCCATTATTATAAGTAAATGTTATCTTTTACATATGTTTGTTTAGTATTAACCCATTGTAAAAAAATGAATATAAGTTTTCATTGTATGTCTGTATAGTGCAGTACAAAATGTCAGAAGAACACAAAGAGAGGAGAAAGGAGAAGGAGGAGAAGGAGAAACAAAGGCAGCACCAAAAGCCCAGATCTGAGGTGAGAACTAAAAATGTTGAAACAGAGGAGAAGAATGTGGTGCCACAAGTATCCGAAACAAGTGTGATTGAAGGTAAATAAGCAAATTACAATGTTCTTCTTTCTGACCCAACTACTGCAACTGCAATGGCAGAAGGGGGTATATTTGTTTGATGTTGTCCATCAGTACATCCATCTAAAATCCATTTTAACACTAGCACAGAAATTGGAGAAGATAGAGCCTCAACATTTTGTATGCCTTATCATGGTCAGAAACACCTGAGCAAAGACCATTTGAGCTAGACCAATGAAATGTGGTAGGTATTTTTGTATTCATTTGCAAATGACCTAATTGTAGGTTCGGGCCTCTCAAAGAACTTTTTATGTGCATATCTAATATGTTTTTAAACTTCTGCAAGAAGTGTTGTTTGCACTGTTAAGCAAAAAGTAACTTGAAGTAAACACATTATGTATGTCTATTGGCATTCAAATTATATATGTATATTGGCATTCACATTATGTATGTATATTGGCATTCATATGTAATGGCTTAATTTCATTGTTGTTGTTTTCGGCACAAGATAGGCTATACATGGCGGCCAGTATAAATGGTGGAGGAAGAACCGTGAAAACCTCAGTAAGAACCCCCAACACACAAGAAGTTACTGGCAAGCTTTCTCAAATATCCACATTGTCCAAATCCGAGACTCGAACCCACTTAGACAGAGGAGAGATGGCAGTGACCCGTGATGGTGAGTGCTTTAGACCACTCAGCCACTCGGGGGCCCCCAATGGCTTAATTTAGATTTTAAGGCACTTTCTTAGCTTTTTTTTTTAACCCGTTTTTGAACATTTTGGAGGGAAAAAAATTGTTTGTTTGCACTATTAAGCACCAACTTGAGGCTGTTAAATTTAATTATGTTTTTAACTTATTTGGTCTCATGTTTTAAAGTAATATTTCAGATATGACACACTTGTAAATGTTTGGACTTTTCATTAGAGACATACATATTTTGCAAACACAAACAAAACTAGTTTGTTTCTTTTTGTGTGCAGCGACCACATGTTTTTCCATCTGTCCGTATGCCTATCTTTTCATCTGTCCATTAACATTTCCTTATTGGCCTCATAACTTTAGTTCTACAGCACTTACTTTCACCAAACATTGGATTTCTTGCATTGAGGATAGGAAGAAATCTGTTGAGCTTTTGGGGTCAAAGGTCAATGTCAGCGTGATTGAGACAGAAGAAAAATGGTTTCCACAACATAGTATTAGTTTATCAGATTTTTGTTAATAGTTGCGTTTGGACTAAGAAGACTCTTGATTGTGGAGTCAAAGGTTAAAGGTGTAGAAAATAAAGTAGACTGGAGTTCCTCTAGGTCACTGCTTTGAAGACAGTCTATTAGTCCCACTATGGAATAACTAATAGGCTTCTATCATCACAGCCTAGAAAGTAATTGTTTTTTTTTTTCATGCATTTGCAACTACCAGATCTATCACAGTTAAGTCGTGCCAAACAGACCTGTTCTGATCTACAAGAACATGGAACTTGTCATCAGAAGATTGATGAAAAATTACAGGTAATTGCAAGAGATTGAAGTCATTAGCTATACTTTTTAAATTTATAAGAAATATCTTAATTTTATGATAGATATGTTCAGGAAATATAATTCTTCCATTAAATTATGTGATCTTCATTAACACAACGTATTGCATGAAATAAATACCATTTAGTACTGAAACTACTGCTATATACATTTTGAGTACTTTTTGTTTTCATTTTTGTTGACTGTTCTTTTATAGCCCTGTAATAAGGCAGAGCATATAATCTTTTGTCATGTTGATAAAGTCCGTCAGGCCATACATTTGTATGATCTTTTGTCATATTGATAAAGTCCATCAGGCCATACATTTGTATAATCTGTTGTCATATTGATAAAGTCCATCAGGCCATACATTTGTATAATCTTTTGTCATATTGATAAAGTCCATCAGGCCATACATTTGTATAATCTGTTGTCATATTGATAAAGTCCATCAAGCCATACATTTGTTTCAGACTGACTTGATTAAACCCAGTGACTTTCTACTTTCACAGTACCATCCTTTAAGGTAGCCTTTGCTTTCGAAATAAAATGTCAAAGTCTGAATTACTGATATTGTTTTATGTTAGACAATGCTGTTGTGCCAAGACATGAAGCGAAAAAAGGGAATGTGCTAATACCACAGTAGTTTCTTCCATGGTTGATATATTGAAAAATAGAGAGATTTTGTGAGCAACATGTGGCAAAATAGAAATAGAGTTTGATTAACATTTAATACATGATATAAAGTGAGATTTGTATGGCAATGTTTCCAGCAAATGCAGAAAACCGATTTTTTTTGTAGCTTCGCAACACATTCTTACTCATTTTGTATGCCCCATTCCATGTGCAGATGGGCACCTTGATTAACACTTGTCTCAGAAAAGTTTTTGTGGTGTCTAATTGGTCCAAAATAAAAATGATGCTTACTGACCCTCAGCATCAAAAAACCATTTTTAGCATGATTAAACAAAAACCGCAAATGAAATTTGATAAGTTTAATTATATGCAGCTGACTAATTATATGCATCTGCAGATAAGCTAATTAGATTTTGTGCAATTTTCTTCTTATTTTAAAATCCTTTTTTTGTAATACTTTATTTGCTGGTGAGGCATGCATTAGGGACGTAACTGTTTTAATAATATACTCTGCTTTATGAAGTGTATACAAAGATTCCAGAATTTATTTTTAACTAAATCAATAATTAAAGTTATTATCTAGAAAATATACTTGTTTATACATTGTCATCTCCATCACATTTAAACATTGTGATAATGTAGTCTTGTGCAGATAATCATATATTGAATTTACATGTGAAATGTTCTTGCAGTACTTATTGTCAATGCTTTAGGGGCTGATTTTCATAAGCCCATTTGTAGGTTTCAGCTGTACTGTTTTCTGCATACACCTGTCCGTCAATAACTTGCACACAGCTGGTCCAAAAACATAGACTGCACTATAAGCAAGGACATGAGTTACTGAGGGACTTCAAAAAAATTAAGAAGGGGATGCTGTTGTAGCTAGACATTGAGAAAACTCAGGGTGGTGGTGGTAATGGGCTGAATCCTAATTTTTATAATTGCTTTGGGAATGATAATCAATAAAAAATTATTTCAGATGAAGCTGTGTACCTTTTGTGTTGACTGACATCAAAACAAGATTCCTTTTCAAATGAAGCTGTTTGCTTTTTTTTGTATAATTACCATTATTTTCAAGATACCAAACCTCAGAAAGATCGTTAAAAACATTACTATGGGAGATTTTAACAATTGTCATGTGTACATAAAATTACTGTGTATTACATCATGGCTTTTTATTTGTGTTGACTGACATCCAAACAAGATTCCTTTTATTGAAAACTTGTGATATTGCTTTAATGAAACAACTGTCAGTATTGAAACTCAGTTTGTTTTGTTCTGTTAGTAAAAATTGATGGGATGATTTCATTGCAGGCAATAGTTAAACTTCTCCTTCTCGAGGAAATCTCTGATTCAGGAATTTTAAGTTGACTACAAACTCTGAAACTCGCTTTGCCACATTGAAGCAGATCTATGAAACTACTCTTTTCGTTCATCAAGTACTCATTTCACTTGGTTGAAATGCTACCTTGGGTCACATTTGTGAATGATTAAACTAATTGAAGGTGGCATAATTATGTTAGTTACATAATGATATTTATATCATGTGTGATATATGAACTGAAATGAGTTTATCAGACACTTGTCTCTGACTCCTAGCTAATACGCAGGTAAGATTTGCATGTCTTTTAAATGTTAAATGACCTTTATTTGATTTCATGCAAAAGACTTAATTAACATGTTAATACAATGCAGGTTTGCTTTTAGCTGAGTTGAACCATTATGATAACTACAGAGATCAAAACATGGTCGGCAGTTAATTAGGTTTCCATGGAAACATTCTTGGACATAGATATGATGGTTGATTGACATTTTTCATGTTTCAGGAGAAGAGGGCATATTGCATTTTCATTGATCATGATCAAAATTTCATTGATTATCAAAGGTCTCAAAAACACTTAACAATACGTATTTAGATGCCAATTTTGTATCTGGGACACATAAAATCACTTACACAGGAGCCATCCTTACATAAGCAATGGTTGGGTGGCAAATTCATATGTTTGCAAGTCCTGTTTCAGCCACCTGCAAAGTGGGAAAAAGTGTTGATTAATTGATCATTTTAAGCTGTGCTGATATTTACAGTGAGAGAATTCAGTGGCTGAAAGACACCCAGATATTCATGTTATCATTATAAGAGTACATCAAAAGAACATAACACAATAACTGGGTGGCAAGATCAAAGACTTTGACTAGCTGCTGAGTGGTGGGAACAGAAAGACCAAGAGATGTACATGTGGTCATTATAAATGTACATCAGATGAACAACTTTAGCTTTAATGAAACAACTGTTAGTATTGAAACTCAATTTGTTTTCTTCTATTAGTAAAAGTTGTGTTCATTGAGTTAGCAGAATTAAGTATTGCATGTGACCTCACAATCAAGACAGTTCAAGACTTAGACAAAATGCCGTTTGCAAAATTAAATCAGAATTATGTGGGTTAAATGTCAAATTGACAAAGATTGTAATGAGATTCTGAAGAGTGCTAAAGTTGCTGAACTGATAGTTCAGATAGATTAGTAGTCAAGTGTAAGAAAGTGTGTGATGCATGGTATAGTGTTTGGAATAAGACCTTTCCATCGACTGTCAAAATTTAGTCTCTGATGGACAGACAAGAGCTATATGTCAGTGATGTTAAGAATTTGGAAAATTAACTCAATGGTAACCACTGGTTGTTCTCATCTGGACATTTAGCCACTTCAGATATGCCCAATAAACTTCTGGGAGGCGACTGCAATTTTTGCTGGTGGGACTCCTATTTTTATCAAACTAGGAGTCCTGGACTCCTGGTTTTAAATTCCTAGTGAGACCTCTGAATATTATTAAGTGTACTGAGAATGTTGTCTGGGTAGAAATGTTAATACATAATATGAGTTTGTATTAAAAGTTGAGAATTTCATGATGCTGATTCAAATTTCCAGGTACTAACAACTGTTTTCAATGATAAAAAGTTAGCAATATGTCAGAGTTTCATTTACAAACTTTTATGAAGTTCAACACATATGGGCCATTTTTTTTTTGCATTTTCTAATGAAAAAGAAAGATCCACACCTGATCTTGTGTTATAAGCAGGTTTGCAAATTATCTGGGTACAAGTTACTGAGGGAGCAGTTAATTTGTTTTGGTCATGTGATCTTAAGATTAATGTAGAATTATGCAAAAAACCAAAAGTTGATGTTTGTTTGTCACCAAATCCCCCATTTACTGAATTCAGGTACAGCATGGTAAGTTCATCTAGGTTATTGTGTTGCTGTTGATTAATAATGCAACATATACTGTTCCTTCAAGTCTTGTTTCCCAAGCTATCATATGCAATCCTCCCATTCAGGGTTTCCATTAGAGAATTTAACCTTCCAACTGAAATGTCTATCCATTTCATTTTATCCCAGTGAAGTTCAAATTTTAGCTTGCAAGGAATCCAGTGTAGTGATGATATATCATCTGATCCTCTTATTGTAGTTATATTAAGCCCATGTGCTGATCCTCTATCGTCTCAGGAATCATGAAATCTCAGATTTGGAAATGTAATAAGAGGATTTGGCTGTTTTGTTGTCCCTTGTCTGAATCTGTCAGTTAGCAGAAGTTTATTTTCTGTACTCCAAAGAAACTGCATGGATGATTGCCATGAAACTTTACATACACACATTCATCCCAAGATTAGTTAATCCTAAATGAAAATGGTGCTGCTAAATCATCTTGAAAATGTTACTGTGGCTACTGCTGAATGGATGGCCATATCATCATGGGTTTTCAGTCTAAGACTTTGTATAGTGTATTGTTGAACCTCAATGAAAATGGTTCCGCTTCAACATCCAGTATGACCACCACAGCAGCAATTGGAAATCACCAGTTCATCAGAATGGATGGTTGTAAGAGCATGAGGTTTTCACTGAAAGGCCTTATAAGGTCTAGATGGTCCTTAGTGAAAGTGAGGCCAGTCTGATGTCAATATGACCACCATTGCAGCCAGCTTTAAAATCTTCAGAATAGAAAGTCATATTGACATGGGGCTCAAACTGGAAGACTTCTGATGCTATTAGGTAACTGCTAAATAAAAATTGTTTTGCTTTGTCATCCAGTATGCCCATCAAAGTGGCCATATTTGAAATCTCTATTCATCATGAATGAATTGTCATATCAACGTTGGGTTTGCAGTAAAATACTTTTTATGTCTAGTTGGTCCTGAATTAAAATGATTCTGATTTGACATGCAATATAGTTACCATTGCAACCATCTTGAAAATCATGTTATAGCTTGTCCTCCTGAATGGAAATTCATATTGCCATTGAGTTCTACCAAAAGATATCTTATGAAGTCTGGTTGATCCTAATTGAAAATGGTGCACCTGGATGCCCAATTTTGAAACCGCAATGTCTGTCTTCAGAATCTTAATTTTACAGCCTCAGCAGAATAAATGGTCCTATCTATATCAAGTTTTCACTAAAACACTTTTTTGGTATCTAGTTGGTTCTGATTGAAAATGGTGCCAATATGGCTACCACAGGAGTAATCTTGAAATCTGTTGATTGTCACATCTTTTAAATCGAAATATATACTTTGTTTGCCCAAAATATAAAAGCCCACAAAATACCTCTTATCTTGCCAAATGTGGCAAAATCACTTAAATGCCCCCCCCCCCAACACTATAAATAGTTGTTGTTTTAATGCTTTCATACAATTGATTTGCCACAGTACAAGAAGGAATTATCAATAAAAGTGATACGGTTACCCTAACTGAAATTTCTCCTTTATACATGTAGGTTTATTTTAAAACCTTGGTTGAACTGTGAAAGATTCTATTGTCATGCATGAAACTACTATACAAATGTATTAATTTGCTGTTAGTGCTAGAGTGGTTTAATTATTGCTAAGGAAACAATATCAAAATATTAATGTAAGTGATTCTAATATTGACAGTTGATAGACCTTTTGTGTGTGACTAAACAGTAATTGCTGCACATAAACTAGAGTATGTATGTATGTATTGTTTTAATGGCACACATGTACAGTCCATGTCACCACATAGCTAAAACTGAGTAAAATATTAGGTAGCAAAAATTGCAAAGGTAACAATTGCTAAAAGAATACGGAAGATAAAAGTTAAAATTATATTTAATCATGTTAGATCTAAGGTAGAAAAGGTAACTTTTTGACAACACAGGTTGATTGGTGGTTGTTTATTTTTTACCCTCATGATATAGAAATAATTGCTAAAATAAAAGTTTTTTTCCTTTAGAATTTTCAAGCAAAATGTCAACATTTTATACAACTGAAGTTATATTTGTCTTGCCGTGTCATCCATCCTTTACAAATTTGAACATGTAGCACAGTAGTGATATGAGTTTGAGTTTAGTAGTGTTTGCAAAACATTTTCAGTATGTTCCATATCAGAGAGTAAAATACCACAGTTTATGAGATTTTTATCCTGGGCTCTTCTTATTATAACTACTTGCAAAACCATAAAATGTTATGTTATGTTATTTTATATAGATCTTCTCAACAGGCCTGCAGCTAAGAAGCTGGGCTGTTAACAAAAGATTTTGTAAAGAAATTATTTTTAAAAAGTAACTACCTAGCTAAACTTCTTACATGGATGATAAATAGGAAATAAATGAAGGACAAGTGAAAATATATTTTAGAAACAACATTTGAACAAGTTGTACCAATAGTATTGGTGAAATCATGATATACTCCCAAAATGTCTTTAAATGAATTTACAATAATTCTGTAATAGCTGTAATTCCAAAATCTGAATAGTTCAAGCAGTTTATAATTCCAGTAGATGATTCGAGTTCTAAGTTAGCTTTTTTGCTTGTTTTGTTGGAAAGTAAAACAGTCAGGACCTGCTGGTTAGTAATAATTTGAAATAATAAGCAAATTGTTAATTTGTTTGCTTCGACAAAATGATTATGTGTTAAGTTGGCTCTTTCCTTCATGCCAAAAGATCCTATGTCTGGACACAAAACATTAAAAAGAAAATTAAGGTCTCTTCTGTCCTTCTTGTTTGTGTGCATATGAGATGCCTGCGCTGTCTTCTGCATCATTTGGAATGGAGAATTTAAACCCCAAAAGTTTTCGGATTTCAGTCTGATCATCCATATAGACAAAATTACTCTTGCTCTGATTTTGTATAGAAAGGAGCTAAGTCTATCCATCATATTAGCTGAAAAAGAATCTTGAGATCAGAAGAAGAAAAACAAAAATATCCAGCTTGGAAAGAAAATCCCTTTCTGTAAACATCACCACCACCAGCAATTATTGTTTGGTCCTTAATGGGTCATGCAAGTCAAAGAACTTCATTTGAATACTTACCCTTATCAGTAATACGTTCAAATTCAAAATCATCTGTCAAACTGATTTGTTATATTGAGATCAAAGGCAGACATTTAAGTCAATGATGTTATTTCTGAAATCACCTGTATTGGATAGACCCCTCACTGCTTTTGTCATGGGTGAATTATATTATGGATTTTGGCTAGAAATAAATTTATTGAATAGGTGTTAACATAGCCAGCTTTACAAAATATGTATACCAGTGGATTACAGTTGAACTGATTGATATAATTTTAATGCTGTAGGTCTTGTTTTTTTATAAATGTATATATATATATATATATATATATATATATATATATATATAGACACATGGACACACACACACACACACACAC
>JAECUM010047352.1:0-17981 GCA_016617855.1 Megalonaias nervosa
TTGTGATGAAAATGTGTACCATATTAAATTAATTTAGAAAACGGGAATTATTAATACTTTTCATCGTTATTTTTCATACGTCACTAGTGACTAATTTGTGGAAATTAATCATTGATCTAGATTCAACTGCAGACACTCGCGAGAATGTTTATATATGCGTATTATTGCGCCATGGGCGGATCACAATTTGATATACCAATAGTATTGGTATATCAAATTGCTTTATACCAACACTTTAAATGCCATGTTATTTTTAATGTATGTGGTATATATATATATATATATATATATATATATATATATATATATATATATATATATATATATATATATAGTATGTACGCTGCATCACTGATATGCAACGGGACTTGCCTCATTTCCTTTAAATTAAACATTATGTACAGCGAGGGGTATATCAGTGATACAGCGTATACACTATACATATATTTTATTTATATCACATACAAATATGTGTACTTGCATTTCCAATGAAGTTAAGATTAATTACAGCCAACTGTATATTGACAGAGTGAATGAACTCTTCACATCATTGCCCAGTATGTCCTCTACAAATTGAAGTTCTTCATCTTTTGCAGCTATTCACAATCCTCTTTGCAAATTTATAAGTTGCTTATTTTGTATCTTTGAGTTTCTATTTTCATTTATATTTATTAAATATATACAAGGCACACTTATGATCTAACATGAAAGCTGGTTTAAATGAAATAAGTAATCGGCTGACGCTTACCAATTTAGATATTAGTTTTTCATGATGCTTTTAACTATTTGATTGCCCTAGATGCTGTATATATACTTGTAGTTACTGTTTGCCCTAGATGTTATATATATGCTTGTAGCTATTGATTGCCCTAGATGTTGTATATATGCTTGTAGCTATTGATTGCCCTATATGTTGATAATATGCTTGTAGCTATTGATTGCCTTAGATGTTGTATATATGCTTTTAGCTACTGATTGCCCTAGATGTTGTATATATGCTTGTAGCTATTGATTGGCTAAATGTTGACTTGCGTATGCATGAAAATGGATGGATTTTCTATAGCATATGTGTGCTTAGTTTGTTTGCATAGACTGTCATTGTATATTTAAAATCGGTATGCAAGCAAATGGTGTCTTAAGGATGTATTGACCAGCCATTAGTTTCACTATATGATTTTAACGCTGCATGTAAGAGTAGAGTACATTATTAAAGTGACTTCTCTGCATTGAATTTTTAACTAGAAATTATGAAGTGGGGGAGGGGAATAATTTAAGTGTGTACTAGCCAGTCATTATGCATATGCATTATAACAATTTTTAAAATATTAATATTTTAGAAAATAAAAAATAAAAAAACTTACGATCGTAAGTACTACATGACTGATTGTTGAATTAATTGTTATATTATTGTTTACAGTCAGAAGAAAACTCCAATGAACTAGTGTTTCTTATTATGTAATGCAACTCCGACTTCAAATAAAATGTGTCTATGTCTATAAAGAAGAGCACTTCAAATACTGGATGGTTAACTTTTTGAACTTCTTCTTCATTAAACGGAGAGTAATTGAAACGAGTGGGGAAAACAAACTAAGAGAAACGACGAACCAGCTAGAGGTAGTTTAAATATTAAATGTAGTTACATTTGATCTAAGTCATTATAATGCTTTAATTAACAATGCTACCGACCATAAGATTGTTTTTATCCTCCATATCTTACTTTCCTTTTTCCGTTAGACGATTTGATTGTACACTTTACCATTATTCATAGGCAGACATCACAGCATATAAATCCGCTGCGCTCGTTTTGTCACGGACCTTCGCTACGATGGTCGAGAGAGAGAGAGAGAGAGAGAGAGAGAGAGAGAGAGAGAGAGAGACTGTGATAAAAATGATATGCTGACAGACCAACCAACAGAGAGAGGGTGGTGGTAGAGAGACTTACTATAAGGTCACTTATTTATTGTACATCCCTATGTTTCTCTGTTGGTCTATTAGTCTGCTGTCTGGCAAGCCAACACAGTTAGTGTGAGAGAGTGGGAAGCGACCTTTATACATTGTAATGTTTAAAAAAATAATCTATTTTAATAACCTTAGTTTAGTTTATTTCTATTAAAGAAAGAATAGAAAAAAAGTATTGAATAAATTACAGTATATGTGTGCCTCCTGACCAAGAAATTGACCGTTTATTCAGGAGCGCCTGCAGAATTGTTTTTCTTGGGGGGGGGGGGGCAATCATATAATGGTCAGCTATTAAAGTCATGATGTGACTCCCTCCTCGACCCCCCTCCCCCCGTTATTCACACTATGTGCGGGCGCCAATGCGTACAGTCAAGACAAGCTATAACAAGTTTGTTTTTGGTATTGAGAACACTGTAGATATATCCAATGTAAAGTGTACACATACCCTTTCGCGACACATTCTTGTACGACACTTAGTGTAAGATCAATTTCAATATGCTTTTATCAAGGCCAAATTCTTTATCTCTCACACTACAGATTTCCACGTATTTTGCACCAAACGAGAGAGAGAGAGAGAGAGAGAGAGAGAGCAGTTGCATACCATGATCAGTTAGTTAGAAAACTAGGATCATTAATATTTATTTTATGCTAGACCGTTAAATACTGGATTTTCCAAGTAAAACAAAAGTGATAATTCTCTGGAGTGAATTACGAGAAATAATTTTTCATTTCCGTGTCAATAACAAGATAAACGTGAAATGTCGAAGCTGTTCTTAGATGCTTACATGGTAGCGTTGTAAAATGGTTGCCTCACGTTAAAGTCGACTCAAACCCAACAAAACGCGAATATATTTGCTTTCTTAATGTGCTATTTTACTTTGAATTGTGAAGGAGAATTATGGAATTGTTTACATTTTCAGTGTAAATAATCACAAAATAAACGAATACATTAACGATAAACCGCGGACATCATGCGGGATTCAGTAAGAAATCTGCTACTTCAATCTGATTATACAGACTTCACACACGGTGCAATTTCCTAGCCAATGCGTTTAAGCACAAAATAAATTAGAAAATTTGCTTGCCATCTCGTCAAAATACAAAGGTTTTCACCCACTCAAAAATTTATCGTTATTCAGTCGACGCAAGCAAATATTCTCAATTTTTCTGGTGTTCTTGTGTCGTTAAATGTTTAATCAGTGAAAATTGATCACTCATCTAGAGAGTATAAATGCGATAGCCTTCTGTTGAAAGAGCGTTTATATATGCGTATTAATGCGCCATGGGGGAGGGGGGAATCACGATTTGATATATCAACAGTATTGGTATAACAAATTGCTTAATACAAACACTTTAAAAGCTGTGTTATTTTTAATATAAGGGGTATAAATATATGTTTTATATATACCACCTTATGTCAGCTGTTTTTTGGGGTTTTTTTTGTTTTTGTTATGATGAGAAGCTTGAGAAGGGCAGGGACTATGCATGGTCATTATTTAGTGCCGGATTACCAAATAGGCAGAGTAGGCACCGGCCTATGGGCCCCACGCCTTTATTAATATTGTTGGTTGGTAAAATTAAAAACGTACTAGGACATAATTTGCGAGGGGCCCCCCGAGATTTCGACTGCCTAGGGGCCTCCAAAGGGTTTAATCCTGCACTGTCATTATTTGTCGTGGGTCAAAATGGACTCGTGTGCACCGAGCAAGTTATTGAGATTCGTGTGTGTCTTCAAACGACGATGTTTTCTGCTTCAGTCGCTATTACCTTTTAGGAGGTTCGGCCTAGAATTTAGTAAACAAACTGTTCAGCCCGTGCAATTTTAATTTTGTAATTTGTGCTTTAATTGTATTTAATTTAACAATTTTACTAAAGAGATGTAAATTTTTCTGCCGACACGTCGAGATTGCTAGAGAACAGACACATCAATGTATGAACTATATTTAGACTCATACGTTGAAGTAGGTAGCAGTACAAGAATTACCACAACTTTGTTTGGCTATTCAGAAACTTTCCTAATTACAACCCTTAAATAAATAAACAGACTTCAGGAGTTCCTTTGACCTAACTTTTAACCCATGTCCATATTTAAAGGGAATCAAACTCAACCCCCATCCACATCTGAACGACGCTGAGCAAAATATATACAGTAATGCATTTTTGGGGTAAGCTGTATCGAGCATTTATATGGTGATATTCAATTATTAATATTACCCAATGGTCACTTTTAATCGTCCACATACCAAATCGATCTCAATAGATTAATGTTGTTTATTTATAATCAGATACATAGTTTGGCTCCAATATGATTCAAAAAGATTGGGTTTCATATAATATATTCCGGGAATGATGGTTTTGGCCCTATACTTAATGTGTGCATTGTACTCTCCGTTTAGTACCATTAGGACCATCAGGACGCTTTTAGTAAATTCTTAATTCTTCTGGACTAATTGTGCACTAATTGTGACCATATTTTGGTCAATATTTTTATCAGCTAAATGGATATTTGCCCTCTCAATGGAATACGCCCAACGGACCAAAACTAATACATCTGCTGTAGAATAAAGAAATGTGAAGGATACGTGGTGACAACATCGTACATTTTAAATCACATTTAAATAGGAACCAAGGAAAGGGTCCCAGACTTGTACTATCAAGGGGAAAGCCTAGCACAAATTATGCACACAAGACTTCGACCTGGTTGTACTTTATTACAAGACGAACTTTATTCATAAGCATTTTTCCATCTAGCAATAAACTTTCGTTCAGTGAACCAGCAACCATAAAGCATTTTCTCTTAGACTGTACAAAATATATTACCCATGGAAACCGAACAACAAAAACCAGGGCCCGTACTACGGAATATAACTTTGTCATTAATGGGCAACTCATTTCAATAGCTTGATGTGAATAGGAGATGTTCAAGGCGGTCCAAAGGTATATAATTACAGCAAAGAGATTCGCTTGATCACTGATCTTCACTCTAAGATGTTATATCTGCGGTACGTATTTAGTTATTACAAATTGATACCACTCAAGCTTAAGCTAAAAGTTGGAGTTTTTTGGTGTTGTTTTTGTTGTTTAATCTAAAACAAACACCCACTCCATCAATGCTATCCTCACACATTTTCTTTCTTTTCTTTTAATTTGTTGATTAGCAAGTATACAGTAACAAGCTTCAGCTGTGAATGTTTACAATTTATTGTGCGACATTATTGCAATATTGTATGTACACATTTTCTTTCAATGTCTCATTATCATGTTTCAATGTTTGCAACAGTATGCCTTCCATAATCACATTTGCCATATCAATATTATTGTTAATGAGAGGAGAGCTCTCTTATGCATGTTGCTCAATCTTATGTATCTCTTGTCCCATTTTATGTACTTTCACACGATGACTTCTATAAGCAAATACTGTTTAATGCAACACATTAAAGCCCAGATGAAGCCGTTTATCATAATTTTCACCATTTTTCCAATCTAACTAAAGTTTGGAAGGAAGGAAATGATTTGTTAAAACCACTGTCTGACATAAACCGTTCTCTGAAATAATCAAGGTGTTAGGTTTAAACGACGTTCAAATGTTTAAAATTAAGAGGTGCCTCCCCTTAATTCAGTCAACGAAGTCGCTTGTAATTCTGATCTTTTAAGGGAGTACTTAAAAGTAGTGATGTGATAAGTTCGACAAATTCCGTTAGTGGCTAATCTAATAACAGCAACATTCGCAAATGGTACACAAATTGATCCGAGAGAGAATGAAAAGATGCAGGCCCGCATTTTTAAGCGGATTTGAAAAGAAAAGGCATTCATTGGATAAAAATTAGATTTGGATGCATATTGGTGATCAGCTGGAGACCTGGAATATACATTGAAAACAAACCTGGGCTGAGGACATTCAGACATAGCGTCGTGTTAGCTTCTTATGTTTCCAACGGTCACGTCATCAAATATTGTGTACCAGTTTTGGACTGAATTCGGATGACCACGGATGTCACCGACCAACATCGGCTTAATTTGTACACATGTAGAAAATGGCCGGGTAACTTTGTTCGAGTGAGAAATTACATGGTTCATAATGTGATTAAGCGTAGGTATTATCTGGTTTTAATGGAACCCAACAATGTTTAGGACCAATATCTTTCAAGATTCAGCATTATTTAGATGATTTGGCATATATGACTTTTTGCACCTAACGGCGGCATGGGAACTTTAACAGTTGCAATGGAGTTCACGGTAAGCAATAAATTTTGAGCTACGCCACTGTATTAATAACACTATATTAATAACATCTACACGGCTGTTTTTGTCTTGGCTCGCAAATAGTACACCTTCCATTTTATTACACACAAAAAGGTTCGTTACTACAGCCAGGTTAGTATCCTGTCCAGTTTTTTATTTTCTGTCGGAAGCAAATCTAAATACTTCTAACTTAAACATGTTATTACAGCGATACACTTTATTACCCGATGAACTTGATGTGGGGTATGTTAACTATACGAGCTTGGATATATCAGAAACACGATAGACTGCAACATATCGTTAAGAAATCAAATGATCTACTCATGAAAAGATAACAGTGCATATGACAACGTTAGACTAAACGATTCTTTTGGATAAAAGGATGCGGTCAAAATATATTAAACAACTGAGGTGTAAGATTATCTCACTACCGAGCGAATCAAAAAACAAATGCGTGAGGTTGGCATGAGGAGGATGTTTCCTCATTTCAAATGACCTGAAGACAACAGTTGTTGTGACCTCAAGGGTTCATAATCGCGCTAATACCACAAATAATTTTCATTAAATAAATAAAAGAACAACAAAAAAATACCAAACATACTACCAAATATTCATGAGTCCCAAATTTCATACTTGCATGTTTTGTCTTATTTCACATTTGTATAACTTATCATTATGCATTTCTAAGCCGTGGATCATCATTTTATGCCACGCAATATAAAGTATGACCCAAACATCTAATACAAATAACTATTGATATCTAAAATTACTAAATACTTATACGTTAGAATATCCCAAGAATTTTTAAGTTAAGGACCCTCCTTTGTACGAAACTAAAGTCTCGTAAATACTGTTCATTATGACGTCAGTTCCTGTAATTAGTTCATTACTCGGTTTGAGAAATATCTTCCCAACATTGAATAACCGTAATCAAACAATAATCACTAAAATCAAGCAAACCAATAAACGGTCAGGTACAGATATCATATACTTTAAAGTTATTACAATATATATGTTTTTGGTATGCGTGCGCGCGCGCGCAAGTTCAAAATTTTTTCCCAACGTTTCGGGCTAAGTAAGCACTGCTTCAGGGAAGGGGAAAAAAAAAACAAAACAAAAAAAAAGGAAAAAAAACCACTTAACACTAAACCAACGAAAAATTCTTGACTCCTACATGTTAGAATGACTAGGGGAAATTTGCAACAATATAACAATACGAAGTTATGCATAAATAATAGACATGGGGTTCTTGTATCTATCACATTACGAACCAGGCAGTATATTTTGACCTAATTCAAAGTTGTGAACAAAGGACGAGACAAAGCGTGGCGAGAGATCGGCGCCAGAAATTATATCCTGGTAGAGTTATACAAGGAGGTTTTGAAGGAAAAATGTTAAAATAATTGTGTGTCAGGATAATTGACAACAACTAAAATTATATATATATATATATATATAAATATATATATATATATATATATATAGAGAGAGAGAGAGAGAGAGAGAGAGAGAGAGAGAGAGAGAGAGACAGACAGACAGACAGACAGACAGACAGAGACAGAGATGTATGTATATTGAGAAAGAATGTGCTTTGGCAAAATATATCTGCCAATGGAATGGCCTCGTTTGAATTTATTTTTCAGGATAATCTCGAATCTGAGCGTATTAAATGCTCCGAGTACAAAACAGTATCTTAAATAATGTATAAAACAAAGGACGCTTTAAAAACTTTGATGATGATTAAATATTTCCAAAATTGCTCCAGAGCAAGTCAGAAAATTACTTTTTTGTTTTTGTTTAACCACAGATATCAAATCTATTTTATGTACATGATATACAACTAGTACCCACACTAAAGATGAAGCGTGTTGTCATATATAGTTTAGTTGTTTGAAAGTGGACATTAAATAAGATTTACTGCTCACGTTTGATGCGAGGGTATTAATAAAGATGTCGTCATCTTGATTGGCAAAGTAATTTGTGTGTAGCATATATGATGCTATACAATCTGTACCGACACTAGTGATAAGGTAAGCCAACAAATAGGCTTTTGTTGTGTTTTAATGTGGTTATAAAGTTTACTGCTTTTTCTTTATAAAGGTATCGCTAAAGATGCCGCCATCATAAATCTAGCCCTAAACAAAGTTTTACATAAAGACACGTAGATACAAAACCTAATATATTTGATGTACCGCATTTAATAGCGGAAGGATAGGTGAATACAAATGTAATGGATTTATGCACTAACTCACCTGGAAAGGATTACAATCTCCCACACATTCTCTTAGACCTAAATGATCTGGGGCGATATAGTCATAATGGATTCTTTAAGTATTTTTGTACAGGCGTTTGAAAATCAAAATGTGCTGTGGGTTCTTTTTATGACTGGACGTCACTTAAGCAGAACAAATACCAAATGATCACATTTAATCAAGGCGTGCAATAACTTTAGCCCTGAATGGTTCACCTGTAAACACTTTCTGGAACTGTAAATCAAATCCCATTCAATATGAATTTGCGCACAGAGGCAATGTCTTCATAAAGGCTAAAACTTCGGATCTGTAGGGTAAGTAAATAAATTAAATATCTACCGTTTTTCAACTTGATTTTGCAGGACATTCCAATATACACAAGCACTTCGCTTAAATATATCAGAACAAGTTTTACAACCGTGTTTTTACAAGTGATCTCTTTTTTAGTTAAACGGTTCAAGTGTTATACAATTTTGGATTTCTTTTCAAGATTCTTTTTTAAATAATGAAGCAAATTCTTTTTGGAAAGCTTGCTGCATATTGTATGGTGTGAAATATTTTTCCTTTGTTAACGCTTTATTAACCTTACAATTTAGTCAAAAGGAGAAAATTCATCTAACGCATCGACGGAGATTATGAGGTCTTTAAATATGGTTTAATGAGTTAAAACAATTACCATGCCACCATGGTTTTAAACTTGTCTTGAGATTATGCCCCTATTGCACTTAATTACACTGAAAGAAAATGTGGGAAGCAAACAAAATCACTGATCGGAAAAAGAAGCCAATCAACGCAGTGGTAAACGGACTAATGTCACTAGACAAAAAGTCACAAAAACGCAAAATACAGTAAGGCACAAAAACACATAGGATAAAAAGTCACATGACAAAAGTCACAATTCAGATCTGTATTGTTAAGATGAACATGTAGGACAAAAAGACACAATTCATATTTTGATGTTTTGACAACAATTTAGCAATTTATAATTTGGCTTGCTTGCTGGTGAGTTATACAGGAAGGGTGATGCTGATAGGAATGTAGCAACTGACGGCATGGTGTTTTCTTTAATTACTGTGTAAACAAGGTTACGTGATATGCATGCTTGAAGCAAATGTCTGCTCTCTCTTTATCAAACTATATTTAATGCAGGAAAGTGTGGTTTTGACAATAGGTTAGCAGGCAAAAATGTATAAGTGTATAAAAACTAGATTTCATCAGATAAATAAATCATTATAGAATATGTTCATATACTACAAATAACACGAAATAAAACAATCGAAATGTTTCATATATTGCATTCGTAAATGTAAATTTATCATTTTAGCCTCAATACTTAACAAACTGAATAATATTTTTTTCAATAATGTAGGAAAGGGAGTGTGAAAATACTAGTCCTAATTCATGTAGCAAGAAAACTTCAGAATTACACAAGTAATATTGTGTCTTGTTGACCTACTACATCTTTATCATAACTCCAGTAAAGATAATTGTTGTATTTTGTCGCGTGAAGTTTTATCTACACCTCTTTTATAACTATAAAAATCACAATTGTGACTTTCTGTCCTACACCTCTTTCATAACTGTGAAAATCAGACTTATGACTTTTTGTTCTGTGACTTTTTGTCCTGCGACTTTGTGTCCTACATCCAACGTAATATGGTTGGTTTCATGCTAATCGTCAAACAGAAGCCAATCAACTTAATCTGGTTGGTTTAAAGTTATTTCACTTCAGCTTGTAGAGCAATCAAAACCTATTTTTGGTACAAAATGAAGTTACCAAGCTTTGGCGATGTCGCGTATAGGATCTATTTATTACAGTTAGCTAACATGTATATATCACATTATCACTGCAGTACACTCATTTAATGGCAGTATATTTTTATTTATTGTGAAAGAAGCACAGCAGTGTCCTAATAAAAAGACAACGTCAGATTTGACTTTTTGAAACAATGCGGCTCTCGTGTAGGTATATCCTCCAAAGATATTGCTATTTATATAATAAAGTTAAGCATGATGTTCTGAGGCTGTTGCAGCTAAGTATTGTAGGTGCTTAATATAATAGTACTATCATGGAATATACATGGTGTGAAGATTATATTTCAGGAAGATGACGATGTGAAAATTTGTTTCTGCTAAATGTTTTATTTTATATCATTCCAGGTATCCAGTAAAATACTGTGAAAGTGGTGAAAGTTCCTGTTTTTCATGAGGAAGGAGGCTGTCTATATAGGGGAGAAAGAACGTTTCATAGAAAGTTATTATTGAAAGAGGCATTCTCACAGTAAAGTTATCATTCAAAGAGGCATACCCACTAGACAGTTATCATTGAGAGAGGCATTCCCACTAGATAATTACCACTGAAAGAGTCATACCAACTAGAAAGTTATTGTTGACAGAGTCATTCTGACTAGAAAGTTAACAAGCAGTAACTTAGACATAGATCTGCTCATTCCATGTAACATTGCCATTGAATGTTTTGGTTTTGGATCGACATTTATACACAAGATAAACTTATCACAGACTTCAGGAAGTAGTCCCGTAATTGTTAGATCGACATTTATACGCAAGAAAAACTTATCACAGACTTCAGCAAGTACTTCCGTAATTGTTGGATCGACATTTATAAGCAAGAAAAAACTTATCATCACAGACTTCAGGAAGTAGTCCCGTAATTGTTGGATCGACATTTATACTCAAGAAAAACTTATCACAGACTTCAGCAAGTAGCTCCGTAATTGTTGGATCGACATTTATAAGCAAGAAAAAACTTATCATCACAGACTTCAGGAAGCAGTCCCGTAATTGTTGGATCGACATTTATACTCAAGAAAAGCTTATCACAGACTTCAGTAAGTAGTTCCGTAATTGTTGGATCGACATTTATAAGCAAGAAAAAACTTATCATCACAGACTTCAGGAAGTTGTCCCGTAATTGTTGGATCAACACTTATACTCAAGAAAAACTTATCACAGACTTCAGCAAGTAGTTCCGTAATTGTTGGATCGACATTTATACGCAAGAAAAACTTATCATCACAGACTTCAGTTAAGTAGTCCCGTAATAAGAACAAAACTTTATTGAAAGAGGAAGGTGTCAATTAAAATACAAACATTAAATATTTGTAGTTGTTTTATAAAGTTGAAATAGCAATGCAGAGAAGTGAATCTGGGACCCAGCTGGGTCGCGTCACAGGACGAAGAATGTCAATTCGTCCAGACCAAACCCTTCTACCGCCCATAGTTGAAACCACAGATATGGTTAACGCTCCTCAAGGAGAAAGTATAAAAAAGACAAGCTCTCCTGTTGATGTGAGACGGCGAGAGTCCTTAGACTCAAATATTTCTGGATATAACCCCCAAAGACCGTCTGTGTCTATTTCAAGACGACTGTCTATCCAGAATCGGAGAAGTTCTTTTAAAGTACCTGGTACTCAGGTACATTCAATGGTCAAGGTCAAAAGGGCGTTGGAGAAAATAAATAGGAATGTAGAGGAGGAAAAAGAGCACGGGAAAGAGGCGCGGAAATCAAAGGAAATAAAAGAAATGCCAAAGTATCCAAGATTTGCTTCCACTTTGTCAGCAGAGGCTCAATATGCCATGATGAAAGGATACGAAGATGTCGTATATAATTACCTCTGTGAATCCTACCCAGAGTATCAACCACTTTTAAAGCGAACCAAAACTCCTGCTTTTGGTGTCAAGATAAGGCCAAATGTTCCAACCGACCAACCGAAGAAGTCTGACTTGGTCTCTGAAGATCAACAAGAAAATGGTCACGTTGATGTAGACAGAAAGGATAGCATGACAAATGATCCAAAACCCTTTTCAGCCAAAAGCCGGTCTTACAGCGTAAATGGAAGTGACATTTTTGCTCTGCGGGAGAGATCTGAAGATAAAGGGTCAAATAAAAAACCTGAATTAGCACGGGCTCTAAGCTTGCCTCACCTAGCAGCTAAAGACCGCCAGCTAGTGATGACGTATCGCTACCAGAGTGTCATGGATATTCTTGACACGATACGGAAACAGTCAGGGATGCATTTGTTGTCTCCTAGAGTAATGGGAACCAACCAGGAAATAAAACCTTTGCAAGATTATAACATCTGGGCAAATGTTTGGAATCAGGAATTCAAGATAGTACCACATTCAGATTCCGTAAAAAGTTAAACATTGTCATCTTCAGACATCATATCTCGTAAATTATTTATAAGAAATTTAACAATCCTCTGGTATTGGAAATTTGAATTCAGAAACAAAAGATTCGTCTATGAAAGGAAATGCAACTAAAACTCAGATCAATGTATTGAATCGATCGATATCTGTCGTCCTTAATTAGCTAGCAATCACATATGGACACAACTACTAAATCGGGTTCAAATCAATCATTCTGTTGTATCATATATATATATATATATATATATATATATATATATATATATATATATATATATATATATATATATATATATATAATGGTAATTGATGAAATATATTATGCGAAAGTAGAATACGTTAATAGCAGCACAGTTAGAAAATTTCGAAGATCTTGGGTGTCTGAATCGCTGGAACTCTTGCCGTCAAATTTATTTCTTCATATACTCGTAGTTTGCAAAATATATGCATCATGCAAACCAACCTTGCATACCCTATATGTATTTCACTGAAAATCAGACATTTTATTTTAAAAAGAAATTTCAACTTTCGTTTCATGTTAGGTATATTACGTAAATGCAGCAGCTTCGTATACATTGTGTGTGTGTGTGTGTGTGTGTGTGTGTGTGTGTGTGTGTCTATCTATCTATCTATATAGAGATATTGGGTTTCACCAAAGAAATCAGATACATTTCTCTACGTGTTTTAACTCAGCCCAAATGTGGTGCATTCCCTGTATTCTGATTGGAAGATAAAAAAAAGCTCGCTCTTGCTGAACTATGTTACACACGTTCTACATACATACATACATACATACATACATACATACATATGGGTGACTTTGCCCATTGTGTCATTGGTTCTCAAGACAAAGTCAAGATGTGGATAAAAGCTATTTGGAAGAGAAGAGTGCAAGTGGAAAGGCAAGAATGTTTCAACAAAGTATTGGTCTGTCCGGCCTTGCCGTAAGAAGAAGCTTCAGAACAATGCCACCTGCGTTAACACTCTTTGGCTAATCATTTTCAGTGCTAACCATTTCTCTTCGAAAAAGACACTACAAAAGATTTGCGGTCTATGTTTGTTTCATGTTTGTGTAATATATGTCTGTGTCTTTCACGACTTAAACCCCTACCCAAGTATGATAGCATGCTTTCCAATGCATGAATAGTACGCGTTAGTACTCCTATCCATTTGTATGTAATAGTTTGTGCTAGTATACAAGAGTGTGTGTATATTTATACTCTCTTTGTTGGCTCGTAATTGTCGGGCGCTGGTCATTCAAACGTCGTGTTAGATAGGAAGTTTGGGGTGTTGGATAGTATACGACTCTTCAACTGCAGTTTTAAAACTGAACTACATGCCTTTCCCATGGTTAAATCACAATCTTCATGCAAGTACGTGGCGCCCCCTCTCGTTGACCATGGGGTTATCATCTTCTTGTAAGCTCTTAGTCCGCTGATACAGCATCTTATACGGCCGTGGTGAGGCATCACCATGTGTATAAAAGGTTATACCTGTTAGATATGCCAGTGGTGCCAGCCAAGTCATGTCTAGCACAGAGCGTGGTCCATCTGGGAAATGCTGGTCTGGTATGGTTTGTTGGGCCAGGCTAGATGGCTCTAATTGTGATACCGGTTTGCCATGTGCTTGAATCATGGATATGGCCGGTCTGCTGTAGGAACTGTCTGGCGACATGTTGTTCGCCAGTTTTGATGTTAGTATCAGGACCACCAAAACTATACTTTGACTGTCAGGATGGCTGGACCGTTTCGTCGGCGGGAAGATAGCGTACAGTGAATGATACACAGCTTGTGTGCTTGGCCCGCTCGCAAAGTCAAAAGGTAACCATAAACAACCAGATTCGACGTTCCTAACTCCATGCATGGGCGGGGACATGGAGTTATGCCCAGTGGGTTGCTAAATTGGGTTGAAATGTTCAATTCACTCTTCGACATTCTACACGATCGAGTTTTTTTTATAGCATTCATATCATGTACGATATAAATTTAGCTTGAGTAGAATCACTTGGCATGGCTTCTACTTAATCTTAAGTACTTAAGGCAGCAGCACTGTATAAGATATTTTTATCATGGGTGGGGAGGTATCTTGACGTCCCACAATAACCTGAGAACAATTCTAAATTCGGATGAATGCTTAATACTTCATGTTTGGATGATTTAAAGCATGGCATTTTTTTGTTGTCTTCAGAACAGACGGTCACAATCGAGCTACATTGTTTAAATAATACTGCAGAAGACGTGGATTAACAAATTTCAAGCCCCCAGTCAGCAAAAGCCGACACCCTAAATACATATAACAATTCCAGATTCAATATATATATATATATATATATATATATATATATATATATATATATATATATATATATATATATATATATATATCATAAAATTAGTGGAAAGAGTCAGATTAATAAATATATTCAACTAAAAGACTTCAATTTCTGCTCAGTACAGTAGACATAGTAATTGACCTAGTTAATCCCATTCCCATTTCACGTGTTAATTCATCATTCGGAATTTTACAATCTACACGTGAGAGTCAATATTCTGTGTTGTCCCTTCTACTCATCTGCTCCAATCTTTTTCCTTCTCCCTTCCTTCCTCCTTTCTTTGGTTTCCATTTCCTCATTTCCTTTTCCTTCCTTATACTTCTACTTCCTCCTTCCCTTCCTCCTTCATTTCACTCTTGACTTCTTCCTCCTTCTTCTACTATTGTATCACCCAGTGCGTGCACCCTGGAGGATTCTGAAGGAATACAACAAGGGACATAATTTCTTGTAGCCCTGCCATATCTTCCAGGAATCCAAAAATTTCTCGCGTACCTTTCGTCAGATTAATGGGCGACCAAACTTACAAGGTCCTATCTCTGCTACATAACTCACACATGCCTTACACTGCTACGCACGAATAATATTACTTCTATGAATATGGTAACACACATACACATCTAAATATTATATATTCCTACAAGGTAACCTATAATATCATTAATGAAGTAATCATTCGTACCGCATAAGTTTTAAGAATAAAGAAATAGATAAAACATGGTCCAACTTCAAATCAACATCAATCTAGACTTATTACATTTAATAAATACAAATACACGTCCTAACTCAATTAAACATAATTGCAGTAATTTAAGGTAATACAAATCTAATTAACTCAAAGTACAAAATTCAGTCAAGACATCGTCTAACCTTTTGAAGCTTTGAAAATCTAATTCCAATTTCATTTTACAAGACACCACAAAACTCGGAGTGGCATTTCTTTAGAATTCGTTTAATGCACAGTTTCTCTCTCCTGTGATCTGAGTGAGACTCGCGTCTGCACTCTCCCAGAATTTTCAGCACAATGAAATCTAAGCGAAGTTTTCCTATAAAAATGATGCCTAATCCAAATTAAATTTTAGACCACACTCATTCTGTTTTAAGCCCTCTAGTCGACTATATTTGACTTGTTCGCCCTCATCGTTTGAATTTATCTCGGCGTCAACGGTCCTCCTCTTGGCGGTTTCCACACGAGGGGTATACGAGGCCAACTATACCGGTGGCAATATTGGAGCTAATCAAGGATTATGTCCCTTTGAAGCAATCTTGGTGGCTCTGGATTGCATAGTGTCTACGTAGAATATCCTGTTCTCGGGTATATGTAAATTAAAATTCTGCTACGAACAGTTGTTATAAGGACGTTGAACCAAACGTTTTCAGCCCACATGGTACACACGCTACATGGGTGTGAGAACAAATATTCGTGCAGGCAAAACACATCTTGTTGTTGTCCTCCATGGCTTTAAAGTGTTTGCACTTCCTGCACTTGAATGACATCCCTAATGGAAGAGAGACGAAACAAACAGGTGCATACAAAGATATATCCTACCTAAGAATTGCATAATAAACCAAATTTTAAAAGTGCAAGCCAATTACACCAATGGAAAATTTGTATTACTTAAAAGTGCAAGCCAATTACACCAATGGAAAATTTGTGTTACTTATCAACACCACATGGATAATAAGGACTGGTGATAACGTGCATAAATACAAATAAATTCACCACAAGAAACACAAATGTTGTAAACACTTAACATATCAACCTATTGACTTTCTATAACACTGAAAATAAATAATCAATGGTCACAATTTATTGTAAGTTGCAACCGAATTTCGACTGTTCATAGTTCAAATGAGAGTTTAAACTAGTAACATCCGAGATAAGGACGGTCACCAAGCAGGAAAAATTAGAGTTAGTCGATTTGATTTCGTTTTATTTCGTGCTTTACCATATAGCAACACATCGATAGCTGGCACAGACTAGTCAAATGGTATGATTTCGGTCAAAAGTTTGGCACTCTCTCTAAGTTAATCTGTAAGACTTACTTCATTTTGTCTACATGATATATAGTTGGAAAGGCGTTTTGTCTTTCTGGCAGGGCTGGACATGGAGGTAGCAGAGTGTAATTTCGTAATGTTAATGTGACTGGGTAATGACTGGAGAAACAATGATTTTAGTTTTGTCAGGATTAATTTGCATGCCTCACCAAATTCTTCGGAACCATTAATCTGTGACTACAGATGTCTGAGTGTGTCTGCACAATTTGATGCATTGCGAAAGGAAAGCCTATATATAAAATTTCTTATTTGGCAAATATACCATGCCTACAGGCAAATACGCCCTGCCTACAGGCAAATACACCCTGCCTGCAGGCAAATACACCCTGCCTACAGGCAAATATACCCTGCCTACAGGCAAATACACCCTGCCTACAGGCAAATACACCCTGCCTACAGGCAAATACATCCTGCTTACAGGCAAATACATCCTGTCTACAGGCAAAAACAGCCTGCCTACAGGCAAATACACCCTCTCTACAGTTAAATACATCCTGTCTACAGGCAAATACATCCTGCCTACAGGCAAATACACCCTCTCTACAGGCAAATACATCCTGTCTACAGGCAAATATACCCTGCCAACAGGCAAATACACCCTGCCTACAGGCAAATACACCCTGCCTACAGGCAAATACGCCCTGCCTACAGGCAAATACATCCTGCCTACAGGAAAATACATCCTGTCTACAGGCAAATACAGCCTGCCTACAGGCAAATACATCCTCTCTACAGTTAAATACATCCTGTCTACAGGCAAATACATCCTGCCTACAGGCAAATACACCCTCTCTACAGGCAAATACACCCTGCCTACAGGCAAATATACCCAGCCAACAGGCAAATACATTCTGCCTACAGGCAAATACACTCTGACTACAGGCAAATACATCCTGCTTACAGGCAAATACATCCTGTCTACAGGCAAATACACCCTGCCTACAGGCAAATACACCCTCTCTACAGTTAAA
>JAECUM010047354.1:0-27448 GCA_016617855.1 Megalonaias nervosa
GGACTGGTCGGCCTGGTGTCAGGATAGTGTGACTGGGTGGGACATCATGCTACATGTCTGCGGCATGATGCCCCAGTGCTAGACATCACTATAAACTGGCACACTGCAGACATCGTAGCGATATGACTGAAAAATTGTTAAAGCTACGTTAAAAATCATAATCACATCACATCACATCACTTCTATCTGACGTTCTGACGTGGGATTTTGGACGTGAATAATATTTTCCTGACACATAAAATAAATGCAAGCTAACAATGTGCTCTTCATAACTGTATGGAATAAATTAACATTCCATCTCTCGTCCAGTTCAGAGTTTAGACATATCGTATTGCAAACAGACGCTAACTGCTACCATGGTTTCAGGTCACGACCTTGCATACCATATCGTAATTTGTTTGCATACCCCTCTTCAAAAGACATTGCATAGTATAGGAATTTAATATACTCCTCTGATACTTCCAGCCGCCATCACTAATTGATCGATAGTTTAGTCTGCTCGCCTATTAAGCCCCTGCGGTGTGAACTATTAATCACTATCTCGACTAACGACGGACACATGTACACATACGGTCGACAACAAATAGCTGCATAGTCTCGATTGCTGCTCCAATGCTAATTCAACTTATTCCGAGGTTAAGAGAGTTCACAGCTTAATGATATAAATGAATAAAAAAATTCACTTCTTTTCTTAACAACATTATTTGCTACTAACAAATCATTGGCATAAACATCCTACAAATACAAAAATAATCAATTCTTGGCATTTATTATTCATATAACATAAAAGCAAATAAATTCAAACAATTATCTTTAGACTCATATCAAAGAAAAATAATGTAGGAAATTAAGACACCGTACCTTGCTCTCTTTTCCGGTTTACAAAATCGTCTCTTACACTTTATCAGAATCGTCCCCTTTTCACCTATGGTAACGTCTCAAAGACTTTCAACTACACGTCTATTGGACAGTTTTTCTTTACTTGCTACTCTTCTCTGACCTAAACTTCGCCTTTTGCAAAACTTAGACTGACTAATTTGCGGGGCGAGCCATTTATAAAACAAGACACTTCGCCTGAAATAGTCCCATAGCCGTTAACTTATCCATTCAGAATTTAGGTCGATCTAACCAGGCCCGGCCCTAGGATGTGCGGGGCCCAAGGCAGCAAGCGATGAGCTCGGGGCCCCAAGCAAAAATATTGCATTGCGGATAAGCGCGGGGCCCAAGGCGGTTGCCTCGTTCGCTTTTGCCTTGGGCCGGGCCTGGATTTAACTGCACACCCTCCAGACTTGGAAAATTTTACATTTTTCCCGCTTTCCTAATAAACCAATTTCTGCTTTCAACTTATGACAAACGTTTCAGTAAGTACCAATGCCGTTTCTGCAACATTTCAACCCTAGGTCATTTTGATAACTAAATCCTATTTGCCTCTTCGTGCCAGTTCACCTGGTACAGTTATCAGACACAAACTCAGTAAGAGTGAATCATGCCCACACCAGACACATTAGTGTACGATATCCTTACACATGCCATGGATTTAATACCGTGCCAAATCACATAAAATTGATTTAATATTGTTATGTGTTACAATGACACCTGAACATTACAGACATCTGCATAATTCATACTGTTACAGTCAGCAATTTAAATTTGTTTCCAGATCAGTAACCGATGTATACACATATGTTCTGTCCTGACAGGGATTGAAACAAATAACGTATTCGGAAGGATTCAATGCCATAGGTCAAAAGAAGAGGGATTTTATTTACCATCCGCCACCAATAACATCAGATAAAGAAGGCGGAGATCTACATGTTGGTCATACTTTTAAAGAATGCCAGACCATTTTCCAAGGATTCCGATTGGCATGGCTATGATCGCGCCCGCTTGATACGCACGTGCAACGCACGGAATGGAGTACCGTTCCCTTATTGGTCAGCTGGAAATCCGTAATCTTAACATCCATCTGGGGATGTTTGAGGCAGTATCTGGTTTCAAGTTATTATGAAGTATCGGCTTTTGTTTTCCCTTTTCAACCATCTGTATTTTATAATCTAGAGTGTTCATTTTTAAGTCACTATCAATGGTCCGTCACATGTCATACGCAATTTCTGCCAGAATAGATCTGCCCTATTTTCATATAGATACAACACTGCATCTCAAATCTTGTAGTCATTAAGCTATTGTTTCACATCATAGTCTTTCAGTTGCAGCTTTCAGAGCAGTCTGCATCGTCTCTTTCAAGTTTTCAACACATTCGCATATTACGATACAGCTGTTCTCCAACACGTGTAGTGTCACTTCTAAATGTTACTTCTGCTGGTAGTAATACTTCCTGACCCAACATCCAATGATTTGGAGTCATCTCATTGCTTTCATTGGGTATTGCTATATAAGCAGCAGCCAAACAACCTAAATTCAAGTCCCAGTTAGTTACAATCCTGTCCTATTAGATAGACCCTTAGCCAACGCATATGAGTCTTATTAAATCTTCCCACTTGACGTGAGCATTGTGAAGTTCTAGATGAACTTCTTGTTTTCCTGATTTCCAGTAATTCACACAATTCTGCAAACAACTCAAGCCTTCCAACCTGGAAGGCATGCACATCCGAAGGACACCGAACCCTAAAATCCTAGACCAATTTGATGAAGCTATATGTAACCAATGGTACATATCGATTCCCTCTTAGAGTTATAGGCAATCGACGAAGAATATACATTGCCAGACGATCCAATGGAGCCCCAACCAATATACTTCCAAGTGGTGCGTTTGAGTTTATAAGGATGGCTTGTCAGCTCCACATGCGTCACACTGAGCTTTACCAGTTATTTGCATCCTCTCTCACCCCGAATTAATAACACGTCTGCAAATTTGTTCACGGGTTTTCTTCTTCCCATGATTATCTGCTAACAAATGGGTTATGCATCTGAAAAAGGCATTTCTTTTGTTGATACAGTGAACTGCAAGTATGGTCCAGATCCATTCTTCTTTCTAAAGTTACGAAATATTCCATCCCGCATTGTCAGATGATCCCAACGCGGCAAGTAATGACATCTGGTAAGACTAGCCGCACATACCTCATGTCCATCTGGATGTGTCATTTTCTCTAGCCACTGAAACAAAAGTTTTAAGTCAGTATATTGCTGCTGCGTTTGCCTGCTTTTCTCTATAGTGAAATCAGATTCCATAGTAACCACTGCCGAACAGTTGATGTCTGATTGCGTGTCGTTCTACAACAGAACCCTCTGCCTAGCATCATAACCGATCTTGCATTTTCAAGCAATTATTCAGCTTCTCTCTGTAAAATCATTGATACTGTATCCCTGCTTATCTGTGAAAAATTATCTACACCACATATATTCATTTTTGACATTCTTCAGTTCTGTCCCAGAAGTGTGTGTGTTATTGGTTCTCCAAGACTTAAATAGCAAACTAAATATAATATGTATTTTTGTAACCAGATAACCGAAACAATATCTTCCCATCTCTGTTATAAAATTAACCCCATCTTAGTATGGTTCATTTCATTTTAATATGATTTGTCTGTAGTATATTGACTTTTCTTTAGCACGTTTCTCGCTTTTTCTACACGGACCACGTGGCAAAATATTTGATGTCTCTTGATGAGCACCTTTACAATATTTTGTGTTGGAACAGCTTGATAGTGCATCTGCGTTACCATGCTTGATTCCCAGTCCGTATTTATTTCCAAACTGTAATCAAAAGGATTTCAATCTAACGAGCAATATGACTGTCAGTTCCATCATGCTAAACAGCGAGCAACCAAACCTAAGGGTCTGATCTAACTTTGAAGCATCTCCCCATAAGGTAGTGCCTTAAATATTATATGAAATATCTATCTGACAGCTGTTCCTTATCAGTGAAATAATAGTTCCTTTCTGCTTTCTTGAGAGAAAGACTAACATAGGTAACGACTTTCTCTTTGCCATCCTGCTTCTGTGACAAGCTGCACCTATCGTATCATCTGATGCATCTGTATCCAAAATAAACCTTCCAGAATCTTGTGGGTAAGCAACCATCTCTGTGCCTGCTAATAATGCTGCTTTTAATTTGTTGTAGGCCAGTCGACTGTCTGGTATCCAAATTAGGTTACTCTCCTTCTTAGTTAAAATCAAACTAAGGTTTTGGTATCTTTGCGAAATCTTTGACTAAACTACGATAGTAGGAGCAGATACCTCTAAGAACTGTCACACATCTGTTACATTTCAGGGTCTTTCCACTGCATAATCTTTGAAATATTTTTGGGGTCAGTCCCTATTCGACCTTTTAAAGAGTTGTGTCCAGGAAATCACACACGGGAAGTAAACACAAATTTCAAGCTTCTCCATTCGCTCCGACACCTCCTGTTATCTCTGACTGTGCTCATGAAAGTCTCGAATGAAAAACATGATATCATCAATGTTCATTAGAAAGGTTGACCACTGAGGACTTCTCAAAGATAATTATATTGTTTTTGCAAAGTTTCGGGTACATTTATCAATCCAAATGACATTAGAGAGATTTCCAGAAGACGTTGATGTTTGCGAACAGAGGCAATTTTGGAATGTCTTCCTCTTTGATCGGCATTTGATGGTAACCCGATATCAAATCCAAAGTGCTGAAAATAGCTGCACCAGAAACGGCATCTAGGGATTCTTGTACCCTTTTTATTGGGAAGGCATCAGGTTTTGTTTACTGCAGCCAACGAAAATGAACACATGATTTGATAGTTGCATTTTTCTTGCGTATAAGCACCACTGGTGATTCCCATGGAGAAGATGGCTCACTACGGTTCAATATAAATTTTTTTATTTCTTCCTTCTTCTCTCTTGCAAAGGCTAAAGGTCTTCTCCTGAAAGTCTGCTTTATGGCTTTGTATCTCCTGTACTGATAATATGTTTTGTCAGATGTGTTGACCCAATATTATTTTCATCCTTGGAAAAAATATCCTGGTATTCTATCAGACTATCTGTCAATTAGCCCTCTCAGCTTTTAATTTTCCTTCTGCCTCTAACAACAAACTTATTAAAGCATCTAGCATCATGTCTGTAAGGTTTTCCCCTTCCTGATCTACTGCAGACTTTAAAGTATCCGTCATGTATTATCGTTTGACTAAAACATGTCACATTCATGTGCTTTATAAAGATCACTTGGACGAGACAAGAGGATCAAGCTTATATTATGCTGGGGACATTATGGAATCACACAGAGGTAGATTCCACTGTGTTGGCAAAGCATCCTGATAATAATGATGTAAGAGAAAAGTGGATTGCTCAGACGTTACGGTCAAGTGGCGTAAATAAAATACTTGATGAATTACGAAGAAATGTTCTGTGCACAGGTGAGGGAGCACTGAAAAGTCTATCAAGGGAACTGAAAGGTGCAATTGTAAAATAGATTTTTACAACAATAAGGAGTATCTAGATGGTCAATACGGTCAGCACTTAGAAATTCCATGAGAAAGTAAACAGTTCCAATATAAGGCAAAAGGCAGTTCTTGGATCCAGTGAGAGATACTTGCCTGATTTTGATCATTCTTGTCAAAGATTAACAGATCGAGACGGCAATAACAAAGTGATAAAAAAATCAGAATCATCTTCTCAGTCAGAAGAAAACAGTTTGCAAAGGAGAAAGAGAAAACAGTACAAAGTGAGATATAAAACTCATTCAGGTTAGAAATAGCAATCGAACTAATACATACAGTTCCAGATAACAAGAGGGAAATAAATCCCCGAAGTTAGCCAGGTGGAATTCGAGAATTTATTATGTGCTCCATACAATGTATGCTAGCATATCGCATGACAGAGATACCAACAAGCTGAGTTTAGGGTCACAATATGACAAAGATGAAGTCTGGCAATCTACTAGACTGATTCGAATGCAGAAAATATGAAAGTTCTATATTGTAGCTTTATTCTCATAAAAATTACAGACTGTCAATGAGTAAGTTGCTGAATCAGAAACTTTCTAGAACATTAGCAATTAAAAAATGACATAAACCTAACGTTGAACTGAAGATCGTGTTTGGTTGACTATTATGGATCAGTATATTTACAAAATCTTTGATAACACTGGTCTACAATTATTTAGAAGTAATCTGCTTCAGAGATAACAAAATGTGCTGTTGATTATGGATTTTGATGTACTGAATTCAAATATGACAATTAAAATAACTGATTGGCTACTGTTTCCAAGATATTTAAGTTTTTACATTTTACGTCTATGAATATTGTGTAGATAGCAGAGTTTAAATCATAAATTGTAAACCTAGGTCTTTTCATATGTTTATGGTTGCTTTACATGATAATATTTCACCCGTTCTGTTTATATAACACTTAAAAATAAAAAAAAAAACAGCAAAAGGGTTATATAAATAAAATTTATTATGAAAGCAAAAGGCAAAAAACTATTATGTACATATAAGTACATAATTTAGTCCTTATTCAGTGTGTACTCGGTGCTTCTTGGCTTGTCTCTTGCATTCATTAAATGGAGCATCTATTGTCACTGTCAGGCAATAGTCTGCTCGATTTGCCCTGATAGCGTTTCTCCATTGTTGCAATGTTCTGGTGAAATCGCTCGCCGTGCTCGTCGCTCACTACTCCGCAGTTCGGTGGAAAAAAATCTAGATGAGAGTGCAAAAAAAAAAAAAAATGTATCTTTAGTGGTATGTTGCAACCAAGGCTTTTGCATGCCTTGAGGAGGTTTTCCATCAACTCCCTGTAGTCATCTGCCTTGTTGTTTCCGAGAAAATTTGTTACCACTAACTGGAAGGCTTTCCATGCCGTCTTTTCCTTGCCACGCAAAGCAATGTCAAATGCATCATCTAAGAAGTTCACGAATCTGGACCAAGATAGACACCTTCCTTTATCTTAGCTTCACTTAACCTTGGAAATTTTCCATGGAGGTACTTCAAAGCTGCTTGTATTTGTCCATGGCCTTGACAAAGTTTTTCATCACACCCAGCTTGATGTGTAAGGGTGGTAACAAAATCTTCTTTGATTCAACAAATGGTGGATGCTAAACATTTTTCCTCCCCTCCCAAGCTCAAATGACTGTCGGAGTGGCCAGTCTCTCTTGATGTAGTGGGAATCTTTCGCACGACTATCCCATTCGCAGAGAAAACAGCAGTATTTTGTGTATCCAGTCAGCAGATCCAGCAAGAGAGAAAGAACCTTCAAATCGCCACAAAGCTGCCACTGATGTTGGTCATTGTTTATGCATCTCAAAAGTTGGTTCATGTTTTCATGTTTCCTTCATATGGACTGCATGACCAACTGGAATTGATGGTAAAACATTGCCATTATGCAGCAAAACAGATTTAAGTCTCGTCTTCGAGGAATCAATGAACAGTCTCCACTCATCTGGATTAAGAACGATGTTGAGGGCTGCCATCACACCATCGATGTTGTTGCAGGCTACAAAATCACCTTCTATAAAAAAAGAATGGGACAAGATCCTTTTGACGGTCACGGAACATGGAAACCCTAACATCACCTGCCAGGAGATTCCACCGCTGTAGTCTGAAGCCCAACAGCTCTGCCTTATTCTTGGATAGTTCCAAATTCCTAAAAAGGTCATTCATTTCACCTTGTGTTATGAGGTGTGGTTCAGAGGAGGAGGATGGGAGAAACTATGGGTCATGTGATATTGATGGTTCAGGACTAGAAGTTTCATCCTCTTCCTCGTCTGACTGAAGTGAGAAGATTTGTTGCAAAAGTGTTGCAGCATGTGGTGTCCTGATCTCCAATTTTGCAGCCAAAGTAAAGGTGATAGGATTTCTTAACCATAATGGTTATACTGCGCTTTTTCGATACAAATGTCACTTCACCACATACATAGTAGAAGTTATCTGCATTGTTCACACAAGTACGAGGCATCTCTGCTCACTTTGGTTAAACAGAAATGTGTCCCACTGCAACGTCAAACACTGACAAATAAGAGAGCACGACACTGTATGACTTCTAGAGCTGATATAGGGCAATTTGTTCAGCAGAGTGATGCAAGCTTAGTTATGATTGCATCATCCATGACTCCTAAGAATAACATGATGCAATTCATATCATGAATGACGTAATACCAGCTTCAGATTACATCATTCATTGTTTTGCCTAAAAGAAAGTACTGTCCAAACCCAGTCATAGATTTATTCATAGATCCAGACAAAGATGTATTTTAGTCATTTATGGTTTAATTTGAGATCCTTCCCTTTATAACTCACTTATCCTCCGCCATTCCCAAGACAAGGGTCGTATATACTGACACAATATCATATCTTTAAAACTAGAGCCAATAAACAATTTTAATCATCATTTTCGTTCTCAGTGACTCAGAATTAGTACAGTTTTACTACATTTATTTCGGAAGCATTCTGGCTGATGTGTATAATTCGCTTACTTGGTTTGAATCGTACCTAACAGGATGGCAACAGTGTGTTTATGTGGCCATTTCTACATCTTCTTTACAATATGTCAAAAATGGAGTCCTTCAAGGTTTTATTCTTGGCCCTTCGCCCTTTCTCCTTTTCCGTAATAATTTACCAGTTCCAATGAGTGACACATAAACTTATATTTTTGCGGACGACACAACATTAGTTACATTACAATCCCTTCTCTTGAGCAAAATTTACAACAGAATGTTGATAGTGTTATACCTTCGAGTGGAACCAACCAAATGCAATTAAGGACAGAAAAATCTAACTGTATAACAATTGGATCAAGGCAAAGAACAACGAAATTAGAGGATATAAATATATCTGTTCTGGGAACTAAATGAAATAACATCAAAAATAAAACAACGCTTAGGTGTGTTTTTTGACAGCATTTACAGTGGGGAAAGTTACATAAGCATGTGTTCTGCAATATTCTCCAGAATGGTCTTATTCGTATGTGCCAGATTATATGCTTAAACTATTCTCTCTCTCTCTCTCTCTCTCTCTCTCTCTCTCTATATATATATATATATATATATATATATATATATATATATATATATATATATATATATATATATATATAATCATTATACAATTAAACAATCTGCTAGAATTATTACAAGGAAAGACAATCCGTCTTCTATTCGATAATTAATAGCGGCAGCCTTTTAGTTATAGAGTAAAATACTTTAAAGCTGCTTTGAGATAAAACTCTTTTCATAGCATTGCTCCACAACATATCAATGATCTCCTCATTCCAGATTACAAATCCATTATGCAGTCTGGTGTCTATTTCGTATTCTAATCTTCATTTGCTTAAACTCAAAACGATTCTTTACAAAGCATCTTTGACGTATTTCGCAGCTGTGTTGTGGAACATCATTCCCAATGATACAGCAGCGTTGTGAAACATCATTCCCAATGATGCAGCAGCGTAGTGGAACATCATTCCCAATGATACAGCAGCGTAGTGGAACATCAATCCTAATGATGATGTTAAACAAACAAGAATACTCTGTTCTTTCATGAGCGCGTTTTACATATTTCTTCTTTCTGATTATGCCAAATTTTAAAAAAATTGAGATACCTAATTCGGTGACCCCACCACCTTTCCATTCCTACCTCCTAAATCTACATGTACATCTTACGTATGTTTAAATCAAATGTATGTATGTATGTGTGTGTGTGTGTGTGTGTGTGAATGTATGTATGTATGAACACACTCATGCACACATGCATGCATCTTTATATGTATATGTATATGTGTATATTTTATGATTACATGTGTGTAACACACTGTAGTAAGCAAAGTTTCATTTGTACATTTATGTTGCATTGATAGTTTTAATTATTGAGGACTACATGTAAAGTTGGTTGATTGATACCGAACCAAATTTATCATCCTGAGACAAAAATGTTATTATTATTATTATTATTATTATTATTATTATTATTATTATTATTATTGTTGTTGTTGTTGTTGTTGTTATTATTCATACATACATACATATGTCAACAAGGACACACAAAAGAGAAGAGGTAAAAGGAAAGTTAGAAAAGTATATCATTAGTTTTTGGACAATTTGTTTAGGGTCTGGTATTCGATAGAAAGAAATACCTTCACTTGACGATACTTTACAGGGCACTCCCAAAGTTGTGCCATGAATTGTTGTAATTCTAAATTACACGTGGTTGTTATATTACATTAAAGCATCTGAATGGAAATTACAAGGCTTAACAGTCAATTATGTATCGTTAAATTTACGTGGCCGTCCCATCAACAAAACTATATCCGTTGTGTAGAAGTGTAATATTACACCAGACATTGTGTACATCGTGACCGAATTCAGTCACATACCTCTGACCCACTAAGTATTGACTTTGTAGGTCAACTTATTCCTGCCCTTTTTCTGTGTTATACATCAAGTTTTTCATGTATTTGTAGAGGCTATATACTTGGATCATATTCAGTGATTTTAATTTCTTTTCCCGCAAGTATTCCGTGAAGAAGGAAAGAAAGACAAAGAAGGAGAGAAAGAAAGGTCGGAGTTATGAGAAAACAAAGTACATAGTATGCACGTCAACTATAAACGATATTGCTGTATTTATTTTTAGGTTTCTCGTTTTGGCAGCCTGTGTCTGGGAAAATTTTATCAGTAAAATAATAAATCTGATCTTTATTACATCAAGTCATAAAGTGCATGGTATCTATTTCATTTTAAATGCTCCATTTTACAAAAATGACCCAGTAGTTGGCAAATTGTGAAAAATTTACAAAAGGATTCAAATTAAGAAACGACATCGAACATGATCATCAATCCAGATTAACACTGCTTTTAAGAGGAAATGCAGTTTGAAAGAAACGAAAAGATCAAGTGACTGGATGTAGACTCGTCACCTCGGCACTTTCCGTACAGGTGTGATTTTAGGTGTCTTACGGCCAAAGCAACACTTTAAAGGAAAGTAGAGTATAGTGTCTTGCCCGAAGACATTCCACGGTAGCTAATCTATGTTGATCCGATGGTGTGAGTCGAACCAGCACCCTTTTATTCAGGAGTACAGTGTTTTAACCACTGAGCTACCGCGGAATTATGTCCAAACAGGAATAAAAATAAAAAGATAAACATTCAAGAGTGTAAATTTTGTCTTTCAGATCATACAAAATATGCCATCAAACAACCTGAAGAATATTTCAAGCTGTATTATCATTTTCAACACAAGGAACAAAATGGGAATATGTGCATAGAGGCGAGTTTTCAGTAATGATATAAATTTATATTATCTCGGATTTACTTTTTCAATGGAGTTCTAACCAAGCGTGTTTCGTATATTGTGATAATTTCAGTCCTCGCAAATCTGACCAAATTACAATGATACAATTGAACTCTAAAATTTCGCATTTTTGCACTGCGTTCCTACCTTAAAGAAAAGGTATTCCCTGATTTTCCTCACTGGTAACCTCGTTTAAAACAACAACAACAAAAAAAAAATAAAAAAAAAATAAAAAAAAAAAAAAAAAATAAAAAAAAAAACCAAAACCAAACGTAAATATATGTTAATCCTATAAAATGTTTAAAGAAGCTCTATTTTGCTTAACTTTGATATCAGAATGATGTGGGGGGGAGGGGGTAACAGTTAGAAAGCATACACCTACGTATTACTTCTGATAAGCATCTCAAAGAAGATTGCTAGCTGTGCATGCCTATTTGTATTTTCTAAATTACGTTTGATGAACGTCTCAAAGAAGATTGCTAGCTCTGCATGCCTATTTGCATTTTCTAAATTACGTTTGATAAACATCTCAAAGGAGATTGCTTTTTGGACTTGCTAAATTATGTCAGATGAACATATCAAAGAAGATTGATAGCTATGCGTGCCTATTTGGACTTGCTAAATTACGTCTGATGAAAATCTCAAAGATTGCTTGCTCATGCCTATTTGGACTTTCTAAATTTCAGAGAAAGATTATTTAAAAAATTACAGCTGATAACTTTTAAGTATTTTCTTTCTTGTCGATATTTACAATTTCACACGTGCACTTTCAAAAAATAATAATGCCTACACTCTGAAAACTCGTTTTTGTATTTCAAGCAAGGGTAAGGTTAGTACGCACATTTTCTGCGCACACAGAGGCAGTAAATTTCGTTAGCTGGCTGATTCAGACTGCACATCGTTTTCCTAATGGCAGTTTAAAAAAGCGTCAGTCAAAATACGTAAAAGACATAATTGTATTTGACCTTTCTCTGCATTATAAGAGTTCCAGTGCAATCCCCACTTCAGCGGTGATCTTAAACTCCGGATCATGACCTGAGGAGCTAGAGTTTATTGAGAAAACCGCACTTTTAGTGAAGTAAATTCGAAATTCTAGGAAAAAATCTGCAATTATATGTAAATTCCTCTAATAAAACTACTGTGGCTAAAAATAAGCTCATTTTCATTTTATTGTAATTTTTCTGTACAGTTACGGCGCGACAGGGGTGGGGAAGGGGAAGAGGGTGCCAGGCATGAAGCTGAATTTATTTCACTTTCACCTTGGTGGTAATTCTTCACAGAATACAAAACTTATATTTAGAAACTGGGGAGGGATGGGGGTGGGGTAGAAGGTCATGGTTGGCAACTGACATAAAACTATTTTATGTAGCAAAGTAGGGGAGTCACTAAAGAACATTGCCCCCGGGCGCCTTGAACCCTAACGGCGCCACTTTATCTGTATGAACAGTATTGAAAGAAAAAATGTTTATTTTATAATAAATGCTGCAACATAAAGGTCTGCCTCTTTGATGCTGATGCCTTTGACACATGACCCGTGTGTTATAAAACATATTCCAAATGTCAGTAAGTCACCAAAGATGGTCTGAGAGCCATTATATTGGTTTGATCTAACATCATTAACATTTAAATTACCGTAGCAGACGTCTTTCAGCTCAAACGTTTTCTAGAGTAATCAGGTTGCATTTATCTGGTTTAAAGCGTATAATCTGGTTATACCAGCCATGTTCAAAAGTAGGACTTGCACGTGTTGTTTGAGTACACTCTTACATGTTTAAAACAAACACTCTTTATTTGTTGATATTTGGTACAACATTTATGTTGATTACTAGAGTTATGATAACGACCATCCACGGTTTGCTCTATTCTAATATTCTGCGGTAGTTCGTGCTGAAACTTCTCTTTTTTTAACTTCGAAAAGTTTGCGTATGCAAGCCGTGTATGATCCCTATATTCCAGTTACACCTGCACATGCAAACCGTGTATGATCCCTATCTTCCAGTTACACCTGCACATGCAAGCCGTGTATGATCCCTATATTCCAGTTACACCTGCATTATTGGACTCTACTTAAAATCCAAAGAAAAAAAGAAAAGTCTAAAAAAAAGCTGTAACTCACAGGAAAAACAATGTGTGACATTTCAATGGACATCATGATCTCAAGCCTTCTTGTGTACAAGTGGAAAACTCAATTAAAAATAATAAAAAAATAATCATTCTCAGGCACAGTTTACATGATTTCCGTGAGAGACGCTTTTTTGTCATGTTATTTGTAATAATAGAAACTCACTGACCTTTGTTTCAAAGAAAAATGACGCACCGTGAACAAGTAAATCTCACTCATGTTGACTGACGCAAAGCGGAGATTAATATTATAGGTTTAGTGGCCCATAAATATTCACATTTTACAACGGAAACAAATTTCTATAATTGTTTTATCACATGACTTAGAGCGAAAATTTTGCAATTTAACTCTTTTGTTTTGGCGGGTTTTTAGAGCCAAAATGCCATTTAAAATGCAAGACTCCGAAAGAATAATACATGGTAACATCACGACAGTACAATATCATCAGTTACTAGGTTTTATCCCATTTGCACACTAGTAGTCGAACTAAATTGTTAAGAAGTTTAAAGATTTATAATTCTAACTTAATTAAAATTTCAGACTTGTACGTTTAGCTGCATGAAGACCAAAAAACGTCCCGAAAATATGGGAGTAAATGTTATTTGTTCAGTGTTGATTGTACTGAATGGTTAATCGATTTTGATGACTGAGAATTTACCACACTTCTGTTACGTAGGTTTACTTTTAAAGAACACAAAACTGTTGTCAGGTTGAACGTTCCATTCCAATGATTGAATACAACTAACCTCGTAAATCGTCATGAGGTCAGACCGGACGGAATCGGTTTGATCATATTACAATGAGGCTTTAGATCTTGACCAATTTATATGACAGCTGATTATATGATATTCAAATAAAACAAAACAAAACAAAATACCAAATAACCCTATTTCAGAGGTAAAGGAAGACCACTAAGTTAGGTTGTACTATCAAAGTCGATCGAATACTAGTTTAAATAGACATGCGACTGCCAGTGACTTGCCTTCGTAAACTTGACCCGAGCCAATCGCCAGTAACCGGGAGAGAAACGTTAAGCTTGCATTGATTTTCTCTTGCCTGGAAAACCCCGCCAGGTAGTATAGATTATTCTAATGGTGCTGTCGAATTCACTAAGGTCATATAAATATTCAAAAGAGGACATTTTTGGGTGTGTGGTCTAATGGCTGTTTTACCTGATCTGATACACATATATGGGCCACGAGGAAAGCAGTAGTAATTGGCAAGGAGGTTTCTGGCTCACTAACCCATATTTTTATCAAAATAAATACAAAGATTCATTTTTGAGACCTCTATCTCATTTTTATCACGCCGTCATATTTGCTTTGGGTTAATGGGACATAATATCTCTATTTACCCTTACTTTTAAAAATATCAATTTTTTTGTCAGGCTTATTTACAAAGTTTAAACAAAATTTTTGTGCTGACCGCTTTATTATTTTTATAAAGTTTAGACAAAATGTTTTGCGCTGACCGCTTTATTATTTTTATAAAGTTTAGGCACATTTTCACAAAACTTCTTCACCTATTATTAGTATCTCAACTGCAGATATTAAAAATATTTCATTGTCATGATGATAGAGACAAAACTTTATTCTGCCACTTACCCAACGACGACAGTCGAACAAATCTTTCATTGCCATTTTATTAATCGGATATGTTTTGTCAATAGAAAATACTTTTGACCGATCAAAATCAATAGTAAGTTTAGTGTATTTTTGTTGACTAATCGGACCATGGAAGTTATTAAACCTTGTTGACAATTCCTGGATTAATTGTTCGAGGTATCTGAAATATTCGCTGTTGCCACACCTAATAAGCGAAAGTTTTATTTTGTCACGGCCGCTGAAACATATTCCTGAAGTTTCATTGTTAATTTTAACTGTCAACTGTTTACCGACAATCATTAGATTGTTAATCTTGCTGTTGCTGCTATTTGTCAATGCTAAATTTTCAAACATTATTTTCAAAATTTAGACAAAATTTTTTGCTCGGACAAGTTTTGTCCGGCTTTTTTTAAAATTTTAGACAAAATTTCATACCTTAATCAGAGAAAATAATATCAAGTATATCAAATTTAGTTGTTTTATAGCGGCCAAATGCAAATGTGTCTATATTATTATCACAATATCGGTTATCATCAAAATTGCTTAAACCTCGCTTAACAATAACATCTGTTTCGAGTCTATGATGATTGTTCGAATAGTCATTGTCCTAACATAACTAGCACCACTATCAAGATCATATTCAAAATCAACAAAATTCATCTGAGATTTGACGTACCCGCGAGGTATTCCTTTTGCTTTATTTGCTTTAATGTTATCTAACAACACAGCGTATATTTTACTACGCAATCCAACAAACTTTTTATTATCAATAAATTCATTTCATCCTTGAACCTACTAATAACTTTTATATTCAAATCATCATGAAATTTCCTATCACGAGGGTAAACTGACAAATCAAACAGATGTCGATTGTCAAAGATATCCTGATAAACGTCCTCGCATTTAATTTCATAAACAAGCAAGTCAGTGTAGGTAAACAATAATTTACTTGACGGCCACTGCTTCTTAACAAAACGATAGTGAAAATCGTACATTAACCACTTGGATAAATCTAGCACAGCAGCTCCAGCGTAAATCGGCTTATTTATCTTTAAGTTTGTTTTCCTTCGTTGTATTGCAACAAGGTTTTCATTACAAATTTTCATGCTCACAAAATCATCGTCTGACACAAGTTTGTTTCGTCGGTTGATATCATTAATATCTGATATTTTCCTTTGTCTTACCAAAGACAGAGTTGTTTATAAGCTTAAAAAGTTTTTCTCAAAATCAGTTGTCGCTACAGCTCTCCTCGAAGTGTCTGAGTTAATATAACCTCTCATCCAGGGTGACTGATTGAATTTTAACACACTATGAACTTTCCTTAACACAAGACCAGCATCTACTGCTTGTTTCAGATTTTTGTAGTGTTAAACATAATTTAGCTTATTCATAAGGTTTGGAACGAGCTTACTTACCATGGAATTTTGTCTCGGCGGTGATACAGCTGCGCTTGCCATTGCTTGCTAATTATCAGATAACAAACTATAGTCCGCATAGAACGGATAGTCGTTGTGCAAATCATGCAACGAATGAGGATAGTCACGATCTACTTCGACAAAATACGAAATATCATTAGGTATCTTTGTTCTGTTTCTTTTAAAAATTGTTCTGGAAAGATCCAATGAAAACCGCTAGACGGCATTGGATCTGACATTTCATAGCTATACAAATTATTTATGTAAAGGTAAATAATGTATTTCGATGGAAGCTCAGGATTGTACTCTTTCATGTATTTGTTATTTGCACAAGCATACTTTTTTGTTATAACGCTAATGCCACCGCGGATGACTTTTTCGATAAAGTTAAATATGTCGACGTCTGTTAGTAATTCTAACTTAACCTTGCTATACTTTAGCAGAGCATACCACGTCAGACCTGGAGCAGAGTAATACCAGTAAGGATCGAGTCAGTAATTGTTTTAACTCACTTTTCGAAAACTTTCAAATACCTCCGCCAGCAATAGTACATCCATTTTTAGATACAAATCATGAAAATCTCCGAAAGTTTCACACGACAATTTATTCCAAATATCTTGAGCGTGTTTGTAATGTACTCGTCATCGGTTATATTTTCGTTTTCTAGCTGCAGATAAAATTTATCCTTGTCAAGTAAAGAAGTTTCATCAAACTTACTCCAATCATCGAGATACTCGTAAGGAAATACTAGATTTTTGTTAGTAAGCTTGCTATATCACCAAAACAATCTTGTAGATTATTAAACTCGCTACAGCCTTTTACAAGCTCATTCAACGATGCCGCCATGAATTGTAGGCTGTCGATAAAACGCAACTTACCTAACGTTACCGACATATACTTTTCAAAATTATTCGGAATACATTTGATTGTGTTATCAAGTTTTAAACGAGACTTTATTTCCGGATCACCAAAAGCTTCTACTATAATATGGTTTTCATATCCTCGGAAATTGTGAAGAATAACAGGAATAAAATCTGGAGCATGAAATTTTAGATTACAATTGTCGTGTGCAGGACCACGATATTTTCCGGTCAAATGACAATGATCACGTACTTTATCTTCCTCAAGCGGTAATTCACAAATATGACAAAATTCTGCTTGCTCGAAATCAATTTCTTGCTCTGGTGTCAACTTCATCATTGGAACTTTCTTTTTTAACAGATTAAAAATAGAATCAACTTCACTAATCAACTGCTTGAGCAACCAAACGGCTAGGTTAGGACAAAGAAATAATTTTATTGGTTTGGACAAACATGGATCAGCACAACAAACAATTTTATACGCTACTCCGCACGGAACATGATTTTGAGTTTTTCTTGTACTTGGCTCGTTAGGATTATTTTCAACTCCAAGTACTGGCTGAAGCAAACATTCAAAGTCAGCGTAGATAACGAACGGTAATTTTACTTTATGATTATGATTTGTCAATTGCAGAACTTTTCCTTTTTCTGTAGGCATTATTATTCGTTGTACTTCCGAACAATATTGCAGATGTTTTTGTAGTACATTTTCGTCAGAGCAACCGTGTAAACAACGATAACAGAAGTACTTCTTACTTTTTTTGTTTTTGTATTGTTTACCAACAAGTCCATTAAAATTTTTGATCTAAACTTAAAGATTTTTATAAAACAGCAAGTTTATTGTTGATTGAGAAGCTTTCTCGGAAATATATCTCGGATATACTTGATCTTTCTCATGAAGACCAAACATGTTGACAGAAATATTGTTTTGTTTCTCAAACTTTGATTTTGTTTTTCTGCGACAGGAAATTCTATGCCGTTGAAATTTAAACTTGAAACATGACTGACGTATATTTCAACACGATCAACATATTTTTCTGCTGGAAATAACGCAGAAAGAATAGCCCATTGGAAACATCTATTATCGAAGTTTTTGACGTTGATGCAGCTCTTTTTGTCTTTTATTTTCTGCGGAAGATCAACGTATGAACTACCATGAAGAATATTGTATTTCATTGGATGAAACAGATTTTCGGAAATCATCTCACATTTCCAACCTGAACCTGATGTGGTAAGCTCCTCTATTTTTTCCAAATTTCCTGATAAATCTCGTCAACGAGCAAGGTAAGATTACCTCCAAGTAAAACACGCTTTGATTTCGTGCTGATAAAAGGATCAGCAATTTCTTCGTCAATGTCATCTCCAGGAACATATGCTTTTGACCGTATAACGTGGTATTGCACTAGGAACTTCAAACCCTTGTGCATATCAAGTTCGCGCTTTATTGTTGGCTCCAGAAGATGAAAAAGGTTTGTTGAAGTGAAATTTGCAAGAACGATTTGTTTATCAAATCTGTAGCTGCTGTCAAAACCAGCAAAAGCGGTAGCAATTTTTGTAGGTTTTCCTATGAAGCTCTTTTACGAAATATCACGTAACTTTAACATTGTATTTATAATATTGTTTACAAATCTCTAATTGTGTTAAGTGCAATTAAACAAACAGATTGCATATTCTATAATGACAGAAAAAATAATGACAAGCGCAAATGAGATGGAGAACTACTACGTTCACCCGAAATATAATATGTACGCGGGAAACATGCTAGGGTCAGTGATAAATTTAAAATTAAAGTTACCGTCTGGTAAGGCAACTCTGGCGGGTTATAAGATTAGCGTAAAATCAGAAGGAGATACAACACGAACATAAATGTTCAAGAAAGATTTCATGTACTCGTTGTTTTGCGGACATATTCCGGAAGGAAAACGAGTTTACAGAGTTAATGGTTCCGTAACTGATGATATAACATTGCAAATCTTGGTTTGCAAGACGAGTTTCAATCGCATCCAGTGTTTGATCTTTACGAAGCAAATGATCAAGGAATAATCAGACATATTAAACAAAAGAAAAATCATTAGGAAATATTATCAATAGCGGATATTTGCAGGTTCGTTTTTAGGGGAAGAGACACACATGAATATTTTCGTTATTCTCACAGAATTATTTTCGAGGTTTTCAATGGACCAATTCCACAGGACAGTTGTCCTGGGCTTGTTTTTAATCATATTAACAGCATTAAGACAGATAATCGTCTAGAAAACCTTGATCAGGTTACTCAACAAGAAAATGTGACGAAAGGTAAAGGTGGAGGAGTTAATTTTAGATTACCAGCAAAATCTGTTGTTTCGTTTAATCTTGAAACAAACGAGAAAATAAAATTTCCTTCAATACATTCGGCTGCTCGATATTTTAAGATTGTTCCAGTGTCTCTAAAGTTTGCTGCAGATGGTAGAACAAGATCAGCGTATTCAAAAAAATACAATACTAGTATCATCTTTCGATACGGTTTGTAAGATTTTGATTAGTTCTTCTCGGCTAATACAAGAATGGCACCACAACATTATTGTGGCTTTATCGTATAAAACAAAAGAAACAACTTCTTCCTGTAGCTGCTTTTTTTCTGCCTCAGTAAGCAGAACTATATCATTACCACTACTTACCAAAGCAAGATTAAGAGAAACAGACTTGGAGTTCTTCCCAGAGAAAGCTTGTCTGACAGCTTCTTCAAGCTCACTTCGGTTAACTATTGCTGCTTTTTCATGATATCTTATTTCGTCCATTTGTTTTAGTAAAATTAAACAAAAGTTAAAATATAATATGAAATTGCTTGAAAGACTTGTGTACATCAACAGCTCAACAAATGAATTTGTTGAAAAACCTTTGCCGGAGCTAGCCAACTTTGAGTGAATACCTAGGTGAACCAGTTGTCGTTGACAGCGATACAGTTGTAGACGACTTTATTGTTGACGACAACCCAGGTGAACAATTGCTAACGCCCGGCGACCAAGGTGAAGATTTTAATATCGTCGTTGATAAAAACAAATCATATGGAAGACCAACAACTCGGCGATATGATGTTAAATATAACATTGCAAAAAATTATTGAAATTCGATTTTAGTTTTGTGGAAAATCAATTATTCTGGCAATTGATGAAGCCGTTTATGAACACCGCAATAGCAGGTCGACAAAAAAAAGCATAAAATTCGATTTTGTGCTTGTCAAGATCTTAAACTTGATGTCAATGACAGCGCCAGATCGAAAATCCTATTTGATATCGTTATGCAAGCCTGTAAAGTGTACATCGGTCTTACTCAAATACGAGGAAATTTGCAAAAACATTATTTCTCAATGCTGCTAGTTGGTATCCAACTACTAAACTTGTTGCTGTTACCGCGCCACTTGACAAGACTTTTCTTGCCACGTTTTCTGATTACTCTTTCGATAACAAATACATCTTGATCTGTCTTTTGTAATTCCTGTTCATAAAAGCTAATAATTACTGGTTCGCCTGACAAATCTTTTAGTTTATCAAGTATATCGAAATTGCTTAATGCAACTGTTTTTGACTTTAACGTCTGGTTCCCGGCAACATTAGTCCACGTCCAATTCCAAACAGATTTGGAAAGAGACTGCCTGCTAGCCCTGCTAAAAGTGGAGCGAAAGGAATAATTCCTCCTTGCTTCATTTTTCCTGTTTGTTGACCTCGGCTTTGCCGACGTTCTCTTTTTTGTGGATGTCTTTTTTTTTAGTCGACTGCGACGCTTTTCTCGTTGACCGTTTTGCGGTTATCATTTTTATTTGATAGTGCTAGACAAAACTGAATGTTCGAAGAACAGAACTTCAAGTTCGACTATACAATTTGTTTGATACCATCTCCGGACACTGCTTTTTTAGTTGCTCCTGGTACTGCTCCTGATGCTGCTGTTAGTCCTAGTGTCCCTAGTACAGGTATTAGTTTTGGTAATACAGTTCTGGCTATCGTTACAAATGCTGGCCCAAGAAAGCCGCCGTTGACGACAAGACATCGCCGTTCTTTGCGCAACAGGCAAGTTAAGAATAAACGGTTTACCTCCATTAAGTTTATTTATTTGTTATTGTGTTAGCATTAGTTTCGTCGCTATTCCAATTGTTCCTGACGAAGTCAGCGCTGGCGATATTTTAAGAGAAACTGAACGGCGTTTATTAACAGATGCAGAAAGTTTCTTAATTTGTCCTGGAGTCAGGTATATTTCTTTTGTAGTATATTTCGTTGTCATTATACTTGTTTGGTAGACAATACTTGTATGACAATACTTGTTTGGTAGACAATTTTGTTTTATACTTGGACAGTCATTCTTCCTTTGGTTGAGTCAATTGTTAAGAATTTATCACTGACAACTAGCGCATATACATTAAGCGGGTTAGCTGGAACACTGCCAAGCGTCCAAGTAACTTCGATATCTGCGATTGATCCGATAGCTCGTTCCGAATGCTTTGATACGTCAAAGTAAAAGATCGGGTAAAGAGTTCATGAATTCCTCAACAGAGATTTATAATCCACTATCCGCGTCTTGATAATTTTGCATTGCCTCCATCAAGTACATGTACGCTCGAGTAACGTTTCTATTAGCGTCTGCGGCAAAGTTGCATTCGATTGCTCCTTCAGGATATTGTTTCGAATTTATTCTGGCAAAGATTCCTCTAACATCAGCATTATAAAATACGGAATTGTTTTGTAGTTGATTGTTAATCCGATATTGTTGCTGGAACACAACAAACAAATGTCTTGGTAATTGCTCACTTGGTGATGTTGTAATACGCCATGTGTAATTAGTTGTATTTGGAATTGCGGTTTTGCTGAAAATATTTTTTTCCTGTACGCGGTCAGCATTGTTTCAAGTTCTATTGATTTACTTACCGATGGCACCACTCGTGGCATCCACAACGCAAGTCTAGAAATTACAAACTGTGCGTTGGCTCCACAAGATCGAATCAAACAATCGTTTTGTTCTGCTCGATCAAGAACAAATGTATGTTTCAGTCCACGAGAAATTTTGTTGTAATCGCGACAAAACCCCAAAAATTGCGCTTAACGGCAACATTATTGTTATTGGACGAGATTCTGCTGCAAGCCTTCTTTGCTTAGCATATCCTTCATTGTATATTTGTTGTCTCAAGTTTGTAAGGGCCAATCTTATTGAATTTCCTACTGCAGCTGCATTAACATCAGCAGGATTAGCGATAAGATTATTGTTATCTGCTCCAGCAGCACCATCAGCAGTACAAAATTCACTTGAGATAGCAACTCCAGATCCAGAGTTCTTAAACCACATCATGTTTGTTGTCACTGATTTCGAGTAATCTTCGCTGAACGAAACAATGTTAAGAATTGTGCTTGCAACAGGCAAGTGCATTGAAATATCTTCTATGGTTTGATTGCCAACTGGTATCGTGCGCTTCTAAACAAGCTCCAGCCGTTATTGAAACGTGCAATATCAGTATCAGCTGCGATATTACCACCAGCTGCTGTTAATATTTGCCCACACACTTCAAGTACGGCCTTATGCGGTAAAAGAAACGTGTCTTCATCTCGTGTATGAAAAATTCTGACGCCGGCTTTATTTGGTTCGTTTAAGTTTTCATTCTTCATTAGCCATTATGTTTGTAATAACTTTAAGATAAAGCCAGGCAATAATACCATGTCGATACCTATTATACAATCCGATAATTTCATCAAGATTTTTTTCTGTTGTAATTTCCTGGTCATTATCCTTATTGTCACTTCGTATTTTATCCAAACGGTCCATTAATTTCTTGGTTTTTCCACTGGATCATTTCTAATGTCATGAACCTTTTCTTTGATATTATAGCTAGTATCAAACATGTTGTACTCTTGATTCGTAATTTTATTGTGTAAACTTGTAAGCCAATCATCTATTATTTTTTTCCGCTTAATTTCTTTCTCTTGCTCTATTTGTTCCATTCTTTCCACGTCAATTTTTTCAAGTAATTTTTTATATGGTTCATCTTGTTCCACATTTTTTAAACAGCAGTTTCTGTTTCCGCTTTCTATTTTTCTCCAAGTAAACCTAATAAACCTTTCTGCTGTAATTTCTTTAGCTCGTTGGTGAATAGCGCTGATGTATCTGGTTGTTTTCCAATTACATCCTCGGTTACTGGTTTAAAAAGTTTGGCAGTTTCTTCTGCAGCAGCAAGTTGTCCTTGACGTTCTTCTTGTACTTTGTTCTTAAACACCGCTCTTGTCGAAGCAAATTTCCTTAGCAAATCAAGTTTTTGTTTGTCCATTGTTATTCAGTGTGCCACACAAATTTTGCGACGTGCTTTGCTCAACGCCAAAGGCGTCGGGGATAAAATTTGCCAACCGCCCGTCACAGAAATCTGTTAATACAACACCTGAACATTTATTTCGGATCTAGTGCAAGTTTATCAAATACGAAAACATTATATTTGTCCTTGGTTGCCTCGTGATAAAGCTCAACAAATTTATCTTTGGTTACGTCACCGCATTGCTCGTTTGCGATATTTCGCACGCCAACATTGTCAAGTCTTGGAAACAGTACAAAACAACCAGTATTTCGTCGTATAAACCTGTCAACGTTATACAGCCCCAGTGCAAGATAAATGGCATTACACTTTTTGTTACGTGACAATGAAAAATAAGATCGTATTTTATTAATCTCATCGTTGTTTAGCGGAATGTCGTCAAATACAATTATTTTATGTTCTGTCAAATCAAGTTCGTTTACCGGAGTCAAATCTTCCGATTGTCTTATAATAAATATATCTTCACCTACACCAAGCTCATCGCGAAGTTTATCGTTGTAATCGTTAAGTAATACGTGTTTGTCTCGTTGTGGATTAATTGTGTAAACATACACCCGATCGTAGTTAAAGTTGTCGTTGAGCAAAAGCTACATTAACAAATTTGTTTAGCCAGATCCTGTCCTGACAATTATAAGATAATGACAATCTGGCAATTCGTTGTTGTATTTGTGTTTCACTGATCGCTCGGTATCAAAATTTACATCGACATTGTTATATTTTTCTGGTCAGACAAATGTTTGGTAGTACAAATTTATGCCTGCATTTTTGGCAGTACAAATTTATGACTCCATTTTTATGTGGGCGTTAAGAATAAACAATGAGTTTTTTCACGAAATTCGGAACAACATTAACAGGTTCTGTAACAGCAGACGCAACTCTAACAACAGATGGTAAAGTTGATTTATCCGCGTTTGTCAAAAAATCTGGCGATATAATGACTGGAAACTTGTCAATGTCAAATGAACCAGTGCTCGATCTTGAACCTAAATACCCACCAGTAAATGTGAATAACACACAAGCGGTAAGTTATGCTCAGCTATAATCTGTAGATGACAGCAAGCATGATAAGACAGGTGGAACAGTAACAGGAAACATTGATATGTCAAGTAAAAAGATTATCGGTTGGAAACTGCATATCCACCAGCAAATTTGGTTCAAAGTCAAGCAGTAAGTTATCTGAAGTTGAGATACGTAGATGACAACAAGCTTGATAAGGCAGGTGGCATAGTGAGTGGAAACATTGATATGTCTGGAAAATAGATTATTGGACTAGAACAAATTTTTCCACTAGCTTTGCCAAATGCAAGTCAAGCAGCAAGTTACAATCATGTAAAATCTGTATATGATGCCTCGGTAAAGAAAACTGGCGACACAGTGACTGATAACCTGATAATGAGTAATAACGCAAAAGTAACTGGATTACCAATAACTTCACCGCCAGCTAATGATACCGGTACTATTAGTTATGATCACTTATGAGGAGCACTCACTCCGTATTTGTATTTGTCTGGCGGTACAATGTCTTGCGCTAACCATGGGGGTTAACAAGATAACGTCAACGTATATTCCGGTTAATCCAGCTGATTTAACCAACAAACCTTACGTTGACTGTTTCAGGTGGTGGCGTAAAGCGAACTAAAAACAATGTTGGGTTTATTCCAACTCTTATCGACTTGACAAACAACAGACTTGGATTTGTGATAACTGCATCAACGCAATACCCTGGAAATTATCCTCATCACGCTTTTCTTTTTAGCTCTGTCGTTATTAGCGGCGGTCAAGAATGGACAATAAATGGTGAAACCTCAAACTTTTGAATTTAAATTTAATCAAATATAAAAAAAAAAAACCAATGACAGAACTGGCAATTATAATTGTAGCAAAAGAGTTTTATGATTATGTTTTAATCCTGATAAAGATGTTTCTGTCAAGGATTCAGCATTTGATGATAGAGCACAGTATAAAAACAGGATAAACGAGCTAAAAAAGCAAACAAACTTGATTTCGAAAATATAAGCAATCCAGATATCAAACTCACAGATAACGAAGATAATTTTATTCGTGTGCATAATATGCGTGCACCTCAGCTTAAAGATGCTATACAAGATTTTGATATCATAAGCAAATACTGTCATCCTCAAGATTGTTTGGAAGAACAAAAGCAAGTTGAGGATTTGTAAAAAAAAAATTGTTCTCGAATTATCAAGAGACAATACAGTTTTGATCAATCAATCAAATTTAACAAAGCACGAGCGCATGGTGGAAGAGGTCCAGAACAAACACGAATTAATAAATTACATAATGATCTTGATAATTTGGCTAATTTAAAAAAATCAAAGCTAACCAAAAACAAAAAGCTAAACGATAATTTTCTCAAGCGAAAATTTTTTTAAAGAGCTTGGTCTTGATTACAACGACCAAAATAAAACTGCTGGAGGTAGCTGACAATCGATATAATGCAAATCTACTAATGAGATCATATATTAACGCAGTTTTGCCTCTAATGATGAAAGAAAAAACTGTTCATGGCATTAAGCATGTTATTAAGTTTAATCCGATCATTATTAATAAATCACCAGCTGCGATCAAAAGCATAACCGATGATATTAAAGATTATAGCAAGGAGGAGAAAGATGGTTTTATTCAAGATCTTATTAAAACAGATGTCAGAAAAAATTTATACGAGTATCAGGATATTAGTGACTTCGAAGATTGCACCAATCCCTTCATTAGATCGAGCAAAACAGTTAGCGTTAAGAGACTATGCAAATGATCTTGTAGGTATTAGAAACATTATTTTCTCAAATTCCAACTTAATAAAAAAAGTTACAAGTTATCTTGATATAAATTTAGTGGCTGGTCAGTTTACAAATCTTTTTACACATCAATCTCAAAAACCATGAACTTGATGTAGTAGCATCAGCTATGGGATTCACTGATAATTTTTGTGATCATAAATTTGTTTTAAACTACACAACTTATTGCTACATTGATGACATATTTATAATATTATCCTGGTAAAAAAAAATGAAGTTTTAACAGATGAAAGATACAAAGATGTTTCATCAAACGTATGCGACAGTTACAAAACTTTTCTTAATGACCCTAAAGTAAACAGTTTTATGACGAAATTGACGTAAAAAATTAATAACCATTGAAAATTTTGTCATGCCTGATTATTAGAATGAAAATAAAAACACAAATCATCGATTTCAATCATGTGTCAGAGAATATTCCAAAATCAGGTGTTAACGCACTAATGCAATGTTACAAGTTTTATCACAAAAAACTTTGGTGTGTAAAAAATGTTACAAGTATTACAACAGAATACTTCCGGTAATATCATATTTACCACTGCTAATGACCGGCTCTGGTATAATTTCAAGAGGAGCATCATCAAACCCGTTTTTGTTGATGATATCTGGAGCTGGTGTTTCTCTTGCAACAGCGTGTAAAAAGTTAAGCCTCGACTTGAGACAAAAAATGCTTGCAAAACAGCAAGTGTCACTTATAAAAAATTAGTTGATCAGATACGATCTTATCTGCGCGGTGTAAAATATGATATGGACGATTTAATACGTGAGTTTCGTATTATTGACAGTATGTTAACAGATATTCTCCCAATGAGAGTTAGCAGGTATGAAAAAAATTATCAAAAAAGTACGGTGATGATAACCAAGTATGAAATTTTGTCTAAAATGTATAAATAATGTTTGAAAAATTAGCAGTGACAGATAGCATCAACAATAAAATTAAAAATCTCATGATTAACGGTAAACAGTTGACAGCTGAAATTAACAATGAAGTTACTCGAATATGTTTCAGCGGTCGTGACAAACTAAAACTTTCGCTTGTCAGATTTGACGGCAGAGAATATTTCAGATATCTTGAGCAATTAAGTCAGGAATTGTCAACAAG